>LGRX02009409.1:0-17193 GCA_001247695.2 Cymbomonas tetramitiformis | reverse complement strand
TGTGACCACGCCTTGCCCGACGCAACATGTACGCGCATGTTATCAACGTTGTAACCACATCGTGTCGCACCTTGTACACCTGTTCGAAGGCGTCCAGGATGCTCACGCATGCTCATGTATGCTCATGCATGCTCATGCATGCTCACGTAAGCGGGTCTCGCAACAAGATTGGTAGGCATGTGGCTAGCTGCGCATATGCTTATGACCACGCCTTGCCCAACGTAGCACGTACGCACACGTTATCAACGTTGTAACCACATCAAGTGGCACCTTGTACACCTGGTTGAAGGCGTTTAGGATGCTCACGCATGCTCATGCATGCTCATGCATGCTCATGCATGCTCATGCATGCTCACGTAAGCGGGTCTCGCAACAATATTGATATGCATGTGGCTAGATGCGCCTATGCTTATGACCACGCCTTGCCCAACGTAGCACGTACGCACACGTTATCAACGTTGTAACCACATCGTGTCACACCTTGTACACCTGTTTAAAGGCGTTTAAGATGCTCACGCATGCTCATGCATGCTCATGCATACTCATGTATGCTCACGTAAGCGGGTCTGGCAGCAAGATTGATAGGCATGTGGCTAGCTGCGCCTATGCCTGTGGCCACGGCGCCTTTCCCAACGCAGCACGTACGCGCACCTTAACAACGTTGTAACCACACCGTGTCGCACCATGTACATTTGGTTAAAGGCGTTTAAGATGCCCGTGCATGCTCATGCATGCTCATGTATGCTCATGCATACTCATGTATGCTCACTTAAGCGGGTCTCGCAGCAAGATGGGTAGGCATGTGGCTAGCTACGCCTATGCATGTGACCACGCCTTGCCTGACGCAACATGTACGCTTATGTTATCAATGTTGTAACCACATCGTGTCGCACCTTGTACACCTGGTTAAAGGCGTTTAAGATGCTCACGCATGCTCATGTATGCTCATGCATGCTCATGTATGCTCACTTAAGCGGGTCTCGCAGCAAGATGGGTAGGCATGTGGCTAGCTGCGCCTATGCCTGTGACCACGCTTTGCCTGACGCAGCAGCTACACGCATGTTATCAACGTTGTAACCACATCGTGTCGCACCTTGTACACCTGTTCAAAGGCGTTTAGATGCTCACGCATGCTCATGCATGCTCATGCATGCTCATGTATGCTCACGTAAGCGGGTCTCGCAGCAGGATTGGTAGGCATGTGGCTAGCTGCGCCTATGCTTATGACCACGCATTGCCTGACGTAGCACGTACGCACACGTTATCAACGTTGTAACCACATCGTGTCGCACCTTGTACACCTGTTTGAAGGCGTTTAAGATGCTCACGCATGCTCATGTATGCTTATGCATGCTCATGTATGCTCACGTAAGCGGGTCTCGCAACAAGATTGATAGGCATGTGGCTAGCTGCGCCTATGCTTATGACCACGCCTTGCCTGACGTAGCACGTACGCACACGTTATCAACGTTGTAACCACATCGTGTCGCACCTTGTACACCTGGTTGAAGGCGTTTAGGATGCTCACGCATGCTCATGTATGCTCATGCATGCTCATGTATGCTCACGTAAGCGGGTATCGCAGCAAGATTGGTAGGTATGTGGCTAGATGCGCCTATGCTTATGACCACGCCTTGCCTGACGTAGCACGTACGCACACGTTATCAACGTTGTAACCACATCGTGTCACACCTTGTACACCTGTTTGAAGGCGTTTAAGATGCTCACGCATGCTCATGTATGCTCATGCACACTCATGTATGCTCATGCATGCTCATGTATGCTCACTTAAGCGGGTTTCGCAGCAAGATTGGTAGGCATGTGGCTAGCTGCGCCTATGCTTATGACCACGCCTTGCCTGACGTAGCACGTACGCACACGTTATCAACGTTGTAACCACATCGTGTCGCACCTTGTACACCTGTTTAAAGGCGCTTAAGATGCTTACGCATGCTCATGTATGCTCATGCATGCTCATGTATGCTCACGTAAGCGGGTCTCGCAACAAGATTGATAGGCATGTGGCTAGCTGCGCCTATGCTTATGACCACGCCTTGCCTGACATAGCACGTACGCACACGTTATCAACGTTGTAACCACATCGTGTCACACCTTGTACACCTGTTTGAAGTCGTTTAAGATGCTCACGCATGCTCATGCATGCTCATGCATACTCATGTATGCTCACGTAAGCGGGTCTGGCAGCAAGATTGATAGGCATGTGGCTAGCTCGTCGCGCAAAGAATGGGTGAATGGGTGAATGGGCGAATGGGTAAATGGGTAATTCACCAAGTGAAAATACAAAACGGTCCTCGAATTATTTTCAAGTGAAAATTCAACAACGCGTCCCTCTTCCGGAATATCGCCACACCCCCCCTCCCCGACAAGTGAAATTACACAACGGGCCCCGGAAACACTGAAAATACACTTTGGTCTCCTTTTGCTAAAAAATGCAAAGTCACCTCCCCGATAAAGTGAAAATGCAAATCAGGTGAAAAACAACAAGTGAAAATACAATGACGCGTCCTTCTTCCGGAATATCACCGCACCCCCCGCCCCAACAACTGAAATTACACAACGGGCCCCGGAAATCCTGAAAAAACACTTCAGTCCCCTTTTGTGAAAAAATGCACCGACACCTCCCCGATAAAGTCAAAATACAAATCAGGTGAAAAATACCAAGTGAAAATAAAAGCAAGTTTCCTTTTTCCAGAATAACCATGACTCACAGAAAATATCACAATGACAACCCTTGTCACCATTGACAGGTAATAAAAAACTGATATTCAGATAATAAGAAGTCCGTGTTAATTATCTTTGAAACATATAATTATTGTCATCGATGACGATATTTCCAGGTGCTGAAAAAAAATTGTTTTATACTTTATTTATAAAGTAGGAAAATTTGTCATCGATGACGATATTTTCCGGTTGCATGAAAACATCAAGTTACAACAACAAGCTTGTCATCGGTGACGTTTTTCTCACTATTTGTAAAATAGGTCTGCGAACAAATAAATTATAGAATAACGCGAATAACGCGTGCTTCACGCTTATACTAAGAAATTATAGGAATAATAATAGAAAATAGAAGTCGCTAGGCAGGAAGGTGGCAACGTTGCAACGTCTGCGAGCGGAAAGCTACTACTAAGAAAAGAAGGGAAGCCAAACGCTTCAAGAGTGAAAGTTAAAAAAGAACAATTTCGAGTCTGCTGTCGCGGAGTTTGTAAATATAAAGAAAGCGAAATATTGTTAAGTCTTTTAAAGTCTTCAACGCAACGCTAATAAGGACCAATCCAGTTCCACATTAGAAAGTCACCTTTAAACCCCAATCAGATCTAATCTTGCAAGACTCCGTTAAGAAGCGCTATTTTACCTATTGTTGCTTGTGCTGCAAGCAGTGAAACATCTAAGCAAATAGCTGATATTAATGAGCTAGCGAATTAGTATCCGATTGCGCCGAGGTTTGTTCCTCGGGAGCTCAAGGTGAAAGTGCAGGTATGCTTTTATTTTTTCAGACTTTTTATTGATAACATCTTGCGGTGAAAAAGTTTACATTGGTGTCGCTGTTTTTAGTTTTCTCTTTTTTGTCATCGATGACGACTCCACCTAATTTGTCAACGAGTTCGCTTTTGGCACAAGTTTTATTTCTTTCTGAAACGTCATCGATGACAACTTACCTCTCTTGCCGTTGATTTAGTCGTTATTTTTCTACGAACATGGTATTCCTTGTCATCGATGACAATATTTTTGTCATCGATGACGCTTTGGGTACTTGTTCTGTTTATTCACTGGACGTATCTACGTTTAGAACTATTTTTGTCATCGATGTCAATATTTTGTCATCGATGACAATATTTTTCTGAGACCGAATGCTTGTGACAAGTTTTTCCTGAGGATATTACCCCCATGGAGATCAATTTTCTTGCGGGCTCTCACAGTTTTGTTTCGAACGAGAAAGGAGTCAAAGCCTATACTTTTTTTTCGTTCGTCGATGACGGATGTTTCCGTCATTGGTGACGGACGTTCCGCAGTTATTTCAAAAAGTATGGAACTGTCCGTCACCAATCACGGACGTTTTTTTTCTCTTGATGAGTTACTACCTTCAACGTCAAAGATAGCGGCAGTTTTAAAAGTCTCTAATTACGCAGCGTCTAAGTTATTTAACCGTCGATGACTTTACGATGAACTCGCAACAAACCGCGGCGCAATCGTATACTGATTCCCTAGTAGCTCATTGGTATCAGCTAGTTGCGTAGACTTTTTATTGCGTGCGGCACATTCTAAGACAGCGCTTCTTTAAGAAGTCTTACAAGATTGGATCCGAAAGAATCTTAGTGACTTTTGAAACTGCAAAGATTCTGGACCGGTCATAATATTCAGCTTTGCGTTAAAGACTTTAGAACAAGTCTCTAATTACGCAGCGTGTAAGTTATCAACCCGTGTAGACCTATTTTACAAATAGTGAGAAAAACGTCACCGATGACAAGCTTGTTGTTGTAACTTGATGTTTTCAAGCAACCGAAAAATATCGTCATCGATGACAAATTTTCCTACTTTATAAATAAAGTATAAAACAATTTTTTTTTCAGCACCTGGAAATATCGTCATCGATGACAATAATTATATGTTTCAAAGATAATTAACACGGACTTCTTATTATCTGAATATCAGTTTTTTATTAGCTGTCAATGGTGACAAGGGTTGTCATTGTTAGATTTTCTGTGAGTCATAGTTATTCTGGAAAAAGGAAACTTCCCGTTATTTTCACTTGGTATTTTTCACCTGATTTGCATTTTGACTTTATCGGGGAGGTGTCGGTGCATTTTTTCACAAAAGGAGACCAAAGTGTATTTCCAGTATTTCCGGGGCCCGTTGTGTAATTTCACTTGGCGGGGAGGGGGGTGCGGTGATATCCCGGACGAAGGACGCGACCTTGTATTTTCACTTTTTGTCTTTCACCTGATTTGCATTTTGACTTTATCGGGGAGGTGTCGGTGCATGTTTTCACAAAACGATACGAAAGTGTGTTTTCAGTTTTTCCGGGGCCCGTTGTGGAATTTCACTTGTCGGGGAGGGGGGTGCGGTGATATTCCAGACGAAGGACGCGTCATTGTATTTTCACTTGTTGTTTTTCACCTTATTTGCATTTTTACTTTATCGGGGAGGTGTCGGTGCATTTTTTCACAAAAGGAGCCCAAAGTGTATTTTCAGTATTTCCGGGGCCCGTTGTGGAATTTCACTTGTCGGGGAGGGGGGTGCGGGGATATTCCGGAAGAGGGACGCGTTGTTGAATTTTCACTTGAAAATAATTCGAGGACCGTTTTGTATTTTCACTTGGTCAATTACCCATTTACCCATTCGCCCATTCACCCATTCACCCATTATTTGCGCAATGTGGCTAGCTGCGCCTATGCCTGTGGCCACGGCGCCTTGCTCAACGCAGCACGTACGCGCACCTTAACAACGTTGTAACCACACCGTGTCGCACCATGTACATTTGGTTAAAGGCGTTTAAGATGCCCGTGCATGCTCATGCATGCTCATGTATGCTCATGCATATTCATGTATGCTCACTTAAGCGGGTCTCGCAGCAAGATGGGTAGGCATGTGGCTAGCTACGCCTATGCATGTGACCACGCCTTGCCCGACGCAACATGTACGCTTATGTTATCAATGTTGTAACCACATCGTGTCGCACCTTGTACACCTGTTTGAAGGCGTTTAAGATGCTTACGCATGCTCATGTATGCTCATGCATGCTCATGTATGCTCACGTAAGCGGGTCTCGCAGCAGAATGGGTAGGCAATTGGCTAGCTACGCCTATGCATGTGACCACGCCTTGCCCGACGCAACATGTACGCGCATGTTATCAACGTTGTAACCACATCGTGTCGCACATTGTACACCTGTTCGAAGGCGTCCAGGATGCTCACGCATGCTCATGTATGCTCATGCATGCTCATGCATGCTCACGTAAGCGGGTCTCGCAACAAGATTGGTAGGCATGTGGCTAGCTGCGCATATGCTTATGACCACGCCTTGCCCAACGTAGCACGTACGCACACGTTATCAACGTTGTAACCACATCAAGTGGCACCTTGTACACCTGGTTGAAGGCGTTTAGGATGCTCACGCATGCACATGCATGCTCATGCATGCTCATGCATGCTCATGCATGCTCACGTAAGCGGGTCTCGCAACAAGATTGATATGCATGTGGCTAGATGCGCCTATGCTTATGACCACGCCTTGCCCAACGTAGCACGTACGCACACGTTATCAACGTTGTAACCACATCAAGTCACACCTTGTACACCTGTTTAAAGGCGTTTAAGATGCTCACGCATGCTCATGCATGCTCATGCATACTCATGTATGCTCACGTAAGCGGGTCTGGCAGCAAGATTGATAGGCATGTGGCTAGCTGCGCCTATGCCTGTGGCCACGGCGCCTTGCCCAACGCAGCACGTACGCGCGCCTTAACAACGTTGTAACCACACCGTGTCGCACCATGTACATTTGGTTAAAGGCGTTTAAGATGCCCGTGCATGCTCATGCATGCTCATGTATGCTCATGCATATTCATGTATGCTCACTTAAGCGGGTCTCGCAGCAAGATGGGTAGGCATGTGGCTAGCTACGCCTATGCATGTGACCACGCCTTGCCTGACGCAACATGTACGCTTATGTTATCAATGTTGTAACCACATCGTGTCGCACCTTGTACACCTGGTTGAAGGCGTTTAAGATGCTCACGCATGCTCATGTATGCTCATGCATGCTCATGTATGCTCACTTAAGCGGGTCTCGCAGCAAGATGGGTAGGCATGTGGCTAGCTGCGCCTATGCCTGTAACCACGCTTTGCCTGACGCAGCAGCTACACGCATGTTATCAACGTTGTAACCACATCGTGTCGCACCTTGTACACCTGTTCGAAGGCGTTTAGGATGCTCACGCATGCTCATGCATGCTCATGCATGCTCATGTATGCTCACGTAAGCGGGTCTCGCAGCGAGATTGGTAGGCATGTGGCTAGCTGCGCCTATGCTTATGACCACGCCTTGCCTGACGCAGCACGTACGCACACGTTATCAACGTTGTAACCACATCGTGTCGCACCTTGTACACCTGTTTGAAGGTGTTTAAGATGCTCACGCATGCTCATGTATGCTCATGCATGCTCATGTATGCTCATGCATGCTCATGTATGCTCACGTAAGCGGGTCTCGCAACAAGATTGGTAGGCATGTGACTAGCTGCGCCTATGCTTATGACCACGCCTTGCCTGACGCAGCACGTACGCACACGTTATCAATGTTGTAACCACATCGTGTCGCACCTTGTACACCTGTTTGAAGGCGTTTAAGATGCTCACGCATGCTCATGTATGCTCATGCATGCTCATGTATGCTCACGTAAGCGGGTCTCGCAACAAGATAGATAGGCATGTGACTAGCTGCGCCTATGCTTATGACCACGCCTTGCCCAACGTAGCATGTTCGCACACCTTATCAACGTTGTAACCACATCGTGTCGCACCTTGTACACCTGTTTGAAGTCGTTTAAGATGCTCACGCATGCTCATGTATGCTCATGCATGCTCATGTATGCTCACGTAAGCGGGTCTCGCAACAATATTGATAGGCATGTGGCTAGCTGCGCCTATGCTTATGACCACGCCTTGCCTGACGTAGCACGTACGCACACGTTATCAACGTTGTAACCACATCGTGTCGCACCTTGTACACGTGTTTAAAGGCGCTTAGGATGCTCACGCATGCTCATGTATGCTCATGCATGCTCATGTATGCTCACGTAAGCGGGTATCGCAGCAACATTGGTAGGTATGTGGCTAGATGCGCCTATGCCTGTGACCACGCCTTGCCTGACGTAGCACGTACGCACACGTTATCAACGTTGTAACCACATCGTGTCACACCTTGTACACCTGGTTGAAGGCGTTTAAGATGCTCACGCATGCTCATGTATGCTCATGCACACTCATGTATGCTCATGCATGCTCATGTATGCTCACGTAAGCGGGTTTCGCAGCAAGATTGGTAGGCATGTGGCTAGCTGCGCCTATGCTTATGACCACGCCTTGCCTGACGTAGCACGTACGCACACGTTATCAACGTTGTAACCACATCGTGCCGCACCTTGTACACCTGTTTAAAGGCGCTTAAGATGCTTACGCATGCTCATGTATGCTCATGCATGCTCATGTATGCTCACGTAAGCGGGTCTCGCAACAAGATTGATAGGCATGTGGCTAGCTGCGCCTATGCTTATGACCACGCCTTGCCTGACGTAGCACGTACGCACACGTTATCAACGTTGTAACCACATCGTGTCACACCTTGTACACCTGTTTGAAGGCGTTTAAGATGCTCACGCATGCTCATGCATGCTCATGCATACTCATGTATGCTCACGTAAGCGGGTCTGGCAGCAAGATTGATAGGCATGTGGCTAGCTGCGCCTATGCCTGTGGCCACGGCGCCTTTCCCAACGCAGCACGTACGCGCACCTTAACAACGTTGTAACCACACCGTGTCGCACCATGTACATTTGGTTAAAGGCGTTTAAGATGCCCGTGCATGCTCATGCATGCTCATGTATGCTCATGCATATTCATGTATGCTCACTTAAGCGGGTCTCGCAGCAAGATGGGTAGGCATGTGGCTAGCTACGCCTATGCATGTGACCACGCCTTGCCCGACGCAACATGTACGCTTATGTTATCAATGTTGTAACCACATCGTGTCGCACCTTGTACACCTGTTTGAAGGCGTTTAAGATGCTTATGCATGCTCATGTATGCTCATGCATGCTCATGTATGCTCACGTAAGCGGGTCTCGCAGCAGAATGGGTAGGCAATTGGCTAGCTACGCCTATGCATGTGACCACGCCTTGCCCGACGCAACATGTACGCGCATGTTATCAACGTTGTAACCACATCGTGTCGCACATTGTACACCTGTTTGAAGGCGTTTAAGATGCTCACGCATGCTCATGTATGCTCATGCATGCTCATGCATGCTCACGTAAGCGGGTCTCGCAACAAGATTGGTAGGCATGTGGCTATCTGCGCATATGCTTATGACCACGCCTTGCCCAACGTAGCACGTACGCACACGTTATCAACGTTGTAACCACATCAAGTGGCACCTTGTACACCTGGTTGAAGGCGTTTAAGATGCTCACGCATGCACATGCATGCTCATGCATGCTCATGCATGCTCACGTAAGCGGGTCTCGCAACAAGATTGATAGGCATGTGGCTAGATGCGCCTATGCTTATGACCACGCCTTGCCCAACGTAGCACGTACGCACACGTTATCAACGTTGTAACCACATCGTGTCGCACCTTGTACACCTGTTTAAAGTCGTTTAAGATGCTCACGCATGCTCATGTATGCTCATGCATGCTCATGTATGCTCACGTAAGCGGGTCTCGCAACAAGATTGATAGGCATGTGGCTAGCTGCGCCTATGCTTATGACCACGCCTTGCCTGACGTAGCACGTACGCACACGTTATCAACGTTGTAACCACATCGTGTCGCACCTTGTACACCTGTTAAAAGGCGTTTAAGATGCTCACGCATGCTCATGTATGCTCATGCATGCTCATGTATGCTCACGTAAGCGGGTCTCGCAACAAGATTGGTAGATATGTGGCTAGATGCGCCTATGCCGGTGACCACGCCTTGCCTGACGTAGCACGTACGCACACGTTATCAACGTTGTAACCACATCGTGTCGCACCTTGTACACCTGGTTGAAGGCGTTTAAGATGCTCACGCATGCTCGTGCATGCTCATGCATGCTCATGCATGCTCACTTAAGCGGGTTTCGCAGCAAGATGGGTAGGCATGTGGCTAGCTGCGCCTATGCCTGTGACCACGCTTTGCCCGACGCAGCAGCTACGCGCATGTTATCAACGTTGTAACCACATCGTGTCGCACCTTGTACACCTGTTCGAAGGCGTTTAAGATGCTCACGCATGCTCATGCATGCTCATGCATGCTCATGTATGCTCACGTAAGCGGGTCTCGCAGCAAGGTTGGTAGGCATGTGGCTAGCTGCGCCTATGCTTATGACCACGCCTTGCCTGACGTAGCACGTACGCACACGTTATCAACGTTGTAACCACATCAAGTCGCACCTTGTACACCTGTTCGAAGGCGTTTAGGATGCTCACGCATGCTCATGCATGCTCATGCATGCTCATGTATGCTCACGTAAGCGGGTCTCGCAAAAAGGTTGGTAGGCATGTGGCTAGCTGCGCCTATGCTTATGACCACGCCTTGCCTGACGCAGCACGTACGCACACGTTATCAACGTTGTAACCACATCGTGTCGCACCTTGTACACCTGTTTGAAGGCGTTTGAGATGCTCACGCATGCTCATGTATGCTCATGCATGCTCATGTATGCTCGTGCATGCTCATGTATGCTCACGTAAGCGGGTCTCGCAACAAGATTGATAGGCATGTGACTAGCTGCGCCTATGCTTATGACCACGCCTTGCCTGACGTATAGCACGTACGCACACGTTATCAACGTTGTAACCACATCGTGTCGCACCTTGTACACCTGTTTGAAGTCGTTTAAGATGCTCACGCATGCTCATGTATGCTCATGCATGCTCATGTATGCTCACGTAAGCGGGTCTCGCAACAATATTGATAGGCATGTGGCTAGCTGCGCCTATGCTTATGACCACGCCTTGCCTGACGTAGCACGTACGCACACGTTATCAACGTTGTAACCACATCGTGTCGCACCTTGTACACCTGTTTAAAGGCGCTTAGGATGCTCACGCATGCTCATGTATGCTCATGCATGCTCATGTATGCTCACGTAAGCGGGTATCGCAGCAAGATTGGTAGGTATGTGGCTAGATGCGCCTATGCTTATGACCACGCCTTGCCTGACGTAGCACGTACGCACACGTTATCAACGTTGTAACCACATCGTGTCACACCTTGTACACCTGTTTGAAGGCGTTTAAGATGCTCACGCATGCTCATGTATGCTCATGCACACTCATGTATGCTCATGCATGCTCATGTATGCTCACTTAAGCGGGTTTCGCAGCAAGATTGGTAGGCATGTGGCTAGCTGCGCCTATGCTTATGACCACGCCTTGCCTGACGTAGCACGTACGCACACGTTATCAACGTTGTAACCACATCGTGTCGCACCTTGTACACCTGTTTAAAGGCGCTTAAGATGCTTACGCATGCTCATGTATGCTCATGCATGCTCATGTATGCTCACGTAAGCGGGTCTCGCAACAAGATTGATAGGCATGTGGCTAGCTGCGCCTATGCTTATGACCACGCCTTGCCTGACGTAGCACGTACGCACACGTTATCAACGTTATTGTAACCACATCGTGTCACACCTTGTACACCTGTTTGAAGTCGTTTAAGATGCTCACGCATGCTCATGCATGCTCATGCATACTCATGTATGCTCACGTAAGCGGGTCTGGCAGCAAGATTGATAGGCATGTGGCTAGCTGCGCCTATGCCTGTGGCCACGGCGCCTTGCTCAACGCAGCACGTACGCGCACCTTAACAACGTTGTAACCACACCGTGTCGCACCATGTACATTTGGTTAAAGGCGTTTAAGATGCCCGTGCATGCTCATGCATGCTCATGTATGCTCATGCATATTCATGTATGCTCACTTAAGCGGGTCTCGCAGCAAGATGGGTAGGCATGTGGCTAGCTACGCCTATGCATGTGACCACGCCTTGCCCGACGCAACATGTACGCTTATGTTATCAATGTTGTAACCACATCGTGTCGCACCTTGTACACCTGTTTGAAGGCGTTTAAGATGCTTATGCATGCTCATGTATGCTCATGCATGCTCATGTATGCTCACGTAAGCGGGTCTCGCAGCAGAATGGGTGGGCAATTGGCTAGCTACGCCTATGCATGTGACCACGCCTTGCCCGACGCAACATGTACGCGCATGTTATCAACGTTGTAACCACATCGTGTCGCACATTGTACACCTGTTCGAAGGCGTCCAGGATGCTCACGCATGCTCATGTATGCTCATGCATGCTCATGCATGCTCACGTAAGCGGGTCTCGCAACAAGATTGGTAGGCATGTGGCTAGCTGCGCATATGCTTATGACCACGCCTTGCCCAACGTAGCACGTACGCACACGTTATCAACGTTGTAACCACATCAAGTGGCACCTTGTACACCTGGTTGAAGGCGTTTAGGATGCTCACGCATGCTCATGCATGCTCATGCATGCTCATGCATGCTCATGCATGCTCACGTAAGCGGGTCTCGCAACAATATTGATATGCATGTGGCTAGATGCGCCTATGCTTATGACCACGCCTTGCCCAACGTAGCACGTACGCACACGTTATCAACGTTGTAACCACATCGTGTCACACCTTGTACACCTGTTTAAAGGCGTTTAAGATGCTCACGCATGCTCATGCATGCTCATGCATACTCATGTATGCTCACGTAAGCGGGTCTGGCAGCAAGATTGATAGGCATGTGGCTAGCTGCGCCTATGCCTGTGGCCACGGCGCCTTTCCCAACGCAGCACGTACGCGCACCTTAACAACGTTGTAACCACACCGTGTCGCACCATGTACATTTGGTTAAAGGCGTTTAAGATGCCCGTGCATGCTCATGCATGCTCATGTATGCTCATGCATACTCATGTATGCTCACTTAAGCGGGTCTCGCAGCAAGATGGGTAGGCATGTGGCTAGCTACGCCTATGCATGTGACCACGCCTTGCCTGACGCAACATGTACGCTTATGTTATCAATGTTGTAACCACATCGTGTCGCACCTTGTACACCTGGTTAAAGGCGTTTAAGATGCTCACGCATGCTCATGTATGCTCATGCATGCTCATGTATGCTCACTTAAGCGGGTCTCGCAGCAAGATGGGTAGGCATGTGGCTAGCTGCGCCTATGCCTGTGACCACGCTTTCCCTGACGCAGCAGCTACACGCATGTTATCAACGTTGTAACCACATCGTGTCGCGCCTTGTACACCTGTTCGAAGGCGTTTAGGATGCTCACGCATGCTCATGCATGCTCATGCATGCTCATGTATGCTCACGTAAGCGGGTCTCGCAGCGAGATTGGTAGGCATGTGGCTAGCTGCGCCTATGCTTATGACCACGCCTTGCCTGACGTAGCACGTACGCACACGTTATCAACGTTGTAACCACATCAAGTGGCACCTTGTACACCTGTTTAAAGGCGTTTGAGATGCTCACGCATGCTCATGTATGCTCATGCATGCTCATGTATGCTCACGTAAGCGGGTCTCGCAACAATATTGATAGGCATGTGGCTAGATGCGCCTATGCTTATGACCACGCCTTGCCTGACGTAGCACGTACGCACACGTTATCAACGTTGTAACCACATCGTGTCGCACCTTGTACACCTGTTCGAAGGCGTTTAGGATGCTCACGCATGCTCATGTATGCTCATGCATGCTCATGTATGCTCACGTAAGCGGGTATCGCAGCAAGATTGGTAGGTATGTGGCTAGATGCGCCTATGCTTATGACCACGCCTTGCCTGACGTAGCACGTACGCACACGTTATCAACGTTGTAACCACATCGTGTCACACCTTGTACACCTGTTTGAAGGCGTTTAAGATGCTCACGCATGCTCATGTATGCTCATGCACACTCATGTATGCTCATGCATGCTCATGTATGCTCACTTAAGCGGGTTTCGCAGCAAGATTGGTAGGCATGTGGCTAGCTGCGCCTATGCTTATGACCACGCCTTGCCTGACGTAGCACGTACGCACACGTTATCAACGTTGTAACCACATCGTGTCGCACCTTGTACACCTGTTTAAAGGCGCTTAAGATGCTTACGCATGCTCATGTATGCTCATGCATGCTCATGTATGCTCACGTAAGCGGGTCTCGCAACAAGATTGATAGGCATGTGGCTAGCTGCGCCTATGCTTATGACCACGCCTTGCCTGACGTAGCACGTACGCACACGTTATCAACGTTGTAACCACATCGTGTCACACCTTGTACACCTGTTTGAAGTCGTTTAAGATGCTCACGCATGCTCATGCATGCTCATGCATACTCATGTATGCTCACGTAAGCGGGTCTGGCAGCAAGATTGATAGGCATGTGGCTAGCTCGTCGCGCAAAGAATGGGTGAATGGGTGAATGGGCGAATGGGTAAATGGGTAATTCACCAAGTGAAAATACAAAACGGTCCTCGAATTATTTTCAAGTGAAAATTCAACAACGCGTCCCTCTTCCGGAATATCGCCACACCCCCCCTCCCCGACAAGTGAAATTACACAACGGGCCCCGGAAACACTGAAAATACACTTTGGTCTCCTTTTGCTAAAAAATGCAAAGTCACCTCCCCGATAAAGTGAAAATGCAAATCAGGTGAAAAACAACAAGTGAAAATACAATGACGCGTCCTTCTTCCGGAATATCACCGCACCCCCCGCCCCAACAACTGAAATTACACAACGGGCCCCGGAAATCCTGAAAAAACACTTCAGTCCCCTTTTGTGAAAAAATGCACCGACACCTCCCCGATAAAGTCAAAATACAAATCAGGTGAAAAATACCAAGTGAAAATAAAAGCAAGTTTCCTTTTTCCAGAATAACCATGACTCACAGAAAATATCACAATGACAACCCTTGTCACCATTGACAGGTAATAAAAAACTGATATTCAGATAATAAGAAGTCCGTGTTAATTATCTTTGAAACATATAATTATTGTCATCGATGACGATATTTCCAGGTGCTGAAAAAAAAATTGTTTTATATTTTATTTATAAAGTAGGAAAATTTGTCATCGATGACGATATTTTTCGGTTGCATGAAAACATCAAGTTGCAACAACAAGCTTGTCATCGGTGACGTTTTTCTCACTATTTGTAAAATAGGTCTGCGAACAAATAAATTATAGAATAACGCGAATAACGCGTGCTTCACGCTTATACTAAGAAATTATAGGAATAATAATAGAAAATAGAAGTCGCTAGGCAGGAAGGTGGCAACGTTGCAACGTCTGCGAGCGGAAAGCTACTACTAAGAAAAGAAGGGAAGCCAAACGCTTCAAGAGTGAAAGTTAAAAAAGAACAATTTCGAGTCTGCTGTCGCGGTCAGAGTTTGTAAATATAAAGAAAGCGAAATATTGTTAAGTCTTTTAAAGTCTTCAACGCAACGCTAATAAGGACCAATCCAGTTCCACATTAGAAAGTCACCTTTAAACCCCAATCAGATCTAATCTTGCAAGACTCCGTTAAGAAGCGCTATTTTACCTATTGTTGCTTGTGCTGCAAGCAGTGAAACATCTAAGCAAATAGCTGATATTAATGAGCTAGCGAATTAGTATCCGATTGCGCCGAGGTTTGTTCCTCGGGAGCTCAAGGTGAAAGTGCAGGTATGCTTTTATTTTTTCAGACTTTTTATTGATAACATCTTGCGGTGAAAAAGTTTACATTGGTGTCGCTGTTTTTAGTTTTCTCTTTTTTGTCATCGATGACGACTCCACCTAATTTGTCAACGAGTTCGCTTTTGGCACAAGTTTTATTTCTTTCTGAAACGTCATCGATGACAACTTACCTCTCTTGCCGTTGATTTAGTCGTTATTTTTCTACGAACATGGTATTCCTTGTCATCGATGACAATATTTTTGTCATCGATGACGCTTTGGGTACTTGTTCTGTTTATTCACTGGACGTATCTACGTTTAGAACTATTTTTGTCATCGATGTCAATATTTTGTCATCGATGACAATATTTTTCTGAGACCGAATGCTTGTGACAAGTTTTTCCTGAGGATATTACCCCCATGGAGATCAATTTTCTTGCGGGCTCTCACAGTTTTGTTTCGAACGAGAAAGGAGTCAAAGCCTATACTTTTTTTTCGTTCGTCGATGACGGATGTTTCCGTCATTGGTGACGGACGTTCCGCAGTTATTTCAAAAAGTATGGAACTGTCCGTCACCAATCACGGACGTTTTTTTTTCTCTTGATGAGTTACTACCTTCAACGTCAAAGATAGCGGCAGTTTTAAAAGTCTCTAATTACGCAGCGTCTAAGTTATTTAACCGTCGATGACTTTACGATGAACTCGCAACAAACCGCGGCGCAATCGTATACTGATTCCCTAGTAGCTCATTGGTATCAGCTAGTTGCGTAGACTTTTTATTGCGTGCGGCACATTCTAAGACAGCGCTTCTTTAAGAAGTCTTACAAGATTGGATCCGAAAGAATCTTAGTGACTTTTGAAACTGCAAAGATTCTGGACCGGTCATAATATTCAGCTTTGCGTTAAAGACTTTAGAACAAGTCTCTAATTACGCAGCGTGTAAGTTATCAACCCGTGTAGACCTATTTTACAAATAGTGAGAAAAACGTCACCGATGACAAGCTTGTTGTTGTAACTTGATGTTTTCATGCAACCTAAAAATATCGTCATCGATGACAAATTTTTTCTACTTAATAAATAAAGTATGAAATAATTTTTTTTCAGCACCTAGAAATATCGTCATCGATGACAATAATTTTAGGTTTCAAAAATATTCAGCACGGACTTCTTATTATCAGTTCAATATCACTTTCTTATTAGCTGTCAATGGTGACAAGGGTTGTCATTGTTATATTTTCTGTGAGACATAATTATTCTGGAAAAAGGAAACTTGCTTTTTATTTTCACTTGGTATTTTTCACCTGATTTGCATTTTGACTTTTTCGGGGAGGTGTCGGTGCATTTTTTCACAAAAGGAGACCAAAGTGTATTTTCAGTATTTCCGGGGCCGTTGTGTAATTTCACTTGGCGGGGAGGGGGGTGCGGTGATATTCCGGACGAAGGACGCGTCCTTGTATTTTCACTTGTTGTTTTTCACCTGATTTGCATTTTGACTTTATCGGGGAGGTGTCGGTGCATGTTTTCACAAAAGGAGACCAAAGTGTATTTTCAGTATTTCCGGGGCCCGTTGTGTAATTTCACTTGGCGGGGAGGGGGTGCGGTGATATTCCGGACGAAGGACGCGACCTTGTATTTTCACTTGTTGTTTTTCACCTGAATTGCATTTTCACTTTATCGGGGAGGTGACGGTGCATTTTATACCAAAAGGAGACCAAAGTGTATTTTCAGTATTT
>LGRX02009408.1:0-48327 GCA_001247695.2 Cymbomonas tetramitiformis | reverse complement strand
AGACACCCAAAAGACGTCCAGAAGACGTCTTCGGCGCGCATTCTAATGTCTACCATCTTCTGGTTTCCAGAAGACGTGCAGAAGATTTTCCCGGAAGACATCCAGAAGTTATCTTATGGACGTCTTCTGCATAACTTCTGTACATCTTCTGAATCCCGGAAGACGTCTTCTTGATATCTTTTGGGCGTCTTCTGTACATCTTCCCCGAAGATCTTCCGGACGTCTTCTGAAACTCAGAAGATGGTAGACATTAGAAGACGCGTAGAAGACGTCTTCTGGATGTCTTCTAGATATCTTCTGGAACGCAGAAGTTATCAAGAAGACATCTTCCGGAATTCAGAAGATATACAGAAGTCATGCAGAAGACGTTCAGAAGATATCTTCTGAATGCCTTCTGCATGTCTAATAAATTTCAACATTCGTATACGCATTCGCGAGGAATATTTTTAAATAAGCTTGCAAGAAGGATGAGTGCAAACAAGATGTATGGCATAATACACTTCTCGCCATCCTTAACAAACATATTCTCAATGTTTGATACACGACAAGAGATGATTTATTTGTGTGGAAGGCTAAGATGCTTTGGAGACTAAAATTGCTTTAACAATATTACTTTTCAATCAAGAACCTAATCATAAGGAGGGCCACACATATTATTATCCTAACTAGCTAAGTGTCTACAACTATTTCACATTCAAATTCTAAACAACTAGTCTAATTACCTAGAAACGATGTTCATCTAACATGCACACATGGCATAGGTCTTGGACCACGCAAAAACATGGGTTTTCCACTCGCTCGTTTTTAACCGATCTGAAAAACAACGCACACCAAAATACCAACACTTAGTAGAGTGAAAACACACAATGAATACAAGCACAAATTCCTAGGAAGGGTAAGGTAAGTACCTTTACTCTTCTAGTTGTGGGCGATGGGCTGAAAATGCGCTTTTCCCACTTGCTCATTTTCAGCCGATCTGAAAAACAAAGCGCAACTCAAAACCAAAGGTTAGTAAAGCGGGAAAACACAACGCATAAAGGCAGTATTTTTTAGGTGTGACACTAGGGGATGATAGAGCAAATACCTTTACTTGTGGTGTTGAGGTTGGGCTGAAAATTTACCTTTTGGACTAGGTCATTTTCAGCCGATCTGAAAAACAAAGCGCAACGCAAAACCAAAGGTTAGTAAAGCGCAAAAATAGTACGAGACGAAATACAAGATTACCGAAGGAAAACAAAAAGGCCTAGTGGTGTGAGTTGGAATCGAACCAACATCATCTCGTCCAAAGGACGAGCGAGAACACATGTCTCGTTCACACCTCAATTAGACGCTAAGCACGCCGAAGTGCGCGTAAAAAAACCAAGGCACGAAAAGCACCCACAATCACTATTGAAGTATTGCGTTGTGCAACGTTTTTCTGTTAGACGAACTATTTTAAAAGGACCACTTCACCCAGCAGCAGTCCGCGGAAAACGAGGCTGCGGTGGAATTGAGTTGGATGCAGGTGTAAAAGTGGTAGATGCAAATTTCACTTCAACGTTAAATAAAATTCAAACTCGAACGGTCATGTCGATGTGCGGTGCGGTGCGGTGCTCGTGCTCACTCCCCTGCGCTGGGCCTGACGATGCGATGCGATGCGATGCGATGCTAATGCTAGCTGACGATGACGCCTGACCACGACCGCGACCGCGACCACACGCCAGCGCCACACCAGCGCAGCGCAGCGCTGGCAGATTTTCCGGGTTTGCTATCCGCGGTATCGTGCAGTCATCACGTCTCACGCGACTCACTGCGCGCGTGATCGACTGTTCGACCGTTGCTAGGAGGGATGGTGCTCTAAAACAAGAGCAGTTTCTTCTACCAAATTCGTCGGCCGTTTTAACTTAGTAACTTGGTACGTTTGCCCCTCTCCCGAACAAACCACTTGTTTTTTTGCACTTCTACCTACACCACAAAATTATGCCCAATATTGTGCACCTTATATGTTTTTTTGTTTTTTCGCGATTTTTAAAGCTTTTTTCAAAAAAAAAACAAAAAAACATACGGAAGACACCCCAGATATCTTCTGTGCATCTTGTTACCCTCCAGAGATGTCTTTGAGGAAGACATGTCTTCTGGAAATCTGCAACTTGTAGAAGTTCCACCATAGCCGCTAGGTAGACATTAGAAGACGCGTAGAAGATCGTCAAAAAAATGAGGAAGACGCCCCTAAGAGGGGTGTTAAGACGTTCGGTGGAACTTCTACAAGTTGCAGATTTCCAGAAGACATGTCTTCCTCAAAGACATCTCTAAGACAACCGGAAGATGTACAGAAGATATCTGGGGTATCTTCCGCAAGCACAGTCAAGAAGACGTCCGGAAGATGTCAAAAAAATGTCTTCCGCGTGTCTTCTGTGTGTCTTCCGCGTGTCTTCCGCGTGTCTTCCGCACCTCTTCTGGGTTCAGGAAGACATATATTCCCCGAAGGTGTCTGGAAGATGTACAGAAGGTATCTGGGGTATCTTCCGCAAGCACAGTCAAGAAGACGTCCGGAAGATGTCGGGAGATGTCTTCCGCGTGTCTTCTGAGTGACTTCTGAACGTCTTCTGAGTGTTTGTCTTCAGGATGCCCTCCGCACTACCTTGGCCAAGTGTCCTTTGTATAGGAGATAGAATGGCAAGTAAACGTGCCGCGCATCTCCAAAAGGGGGAAGCGCCCCCAAAGACCAAAATGTCGTCCTTCAAACGAGCGATGCTCACTAACCCCCCCCCCGAATCCGCGGCGGAGGTCTTCCGTCAATCCAAGCCGGAGGTCTTGAAGGGGAAGATGGCAGCGGTGCACGATTGGTTGTCTACGGTGTCGCCATCCCGCGAGCTGGATCATGAGATGACGGCATGGCTCGGGGAATCCGTCTACATTCATGAGCATTCCCCTGCAACAAGGTGCTTGCTTGTCTCCATAACCCACATGCATCTATCATGCACATTTATGCAGTTTGAAATGCATACAACCGAAGATGTGTGGAGCATCTTCTGCGCAACTTCCGGACGTCTTCCACGTGTCTTCTATGAATTCACCATCACAATGTTTTCGCAGGGCTGAAGATCATGAGGACGCGGTTCGTATTTGCGTGCCGCGTCAAAGCAACCGGCCACCTTTCGGCTTAGCCGAGCCCACTAATGTGTTTTTCTCGGTTCAAGAGTTTTTTGGCTATGTGCAAGCAATTTCAGACTTGCATGAACCGGGCTTTAAGGAGCATACGTGGGAGGACATTTTCTCCGATCCATTGGACTTGGCCGATGATCCGGGCACGGTGCACTTTCGACAACATAAGTGGCTGCTTGAGCCTCCCATCGGCGTCAACCTCCAAGGAATGGTGTTGAAGATACGGGATGCAATCGCATCGGGCGAACCATATCATCGTCCTCCGGAGCTTGTGAGTGATGGGGATAGGCGGATGAATCCGCAAAGGCTTTCACCTTCACCTCCGGCCCCGATGGATGAAGTTGTGGACATGACCTATACCGAAGTCCATGAGCCCGAGGACCCTCCCCCGGAGATGCCAACACGAAGGTGCGAACCGGTTGCCACGGCATGCCCGTATCTCCATGAAAGATGTATGCCTGCACGCTCCATCGGAAGTCGTTCCGAAGACGTTCCGAGCGTCTTATGCGCATCTTCCGGGCTCATGGACTTCGGCAAATCTAACGTAGAGCAAAATGACAATAGCAGAATCTGAAATCAAGCATTCCAAAACTGAAATATGAAATCCACCGTAGAGCAAAATCAGCCAAAACTGAAAATCGGAAATCTAATGTGGAGCGAAATGACACATATAAAAATCTGAAATTGGTTTGTAAAATCTGAAATCAAGCATTCAAAAAACGGAAACCTGAAATCTAACGTCGAGCAAAATCAGCCAAAATTGAAATTTGGAAAATCTAACATAGAGCAAAATGACAAATGCAAAAGTCTGAAATGGAGCATTCCAAAAACTGGAAACTGACATCCAACATAGAGCCAAATTAGCCAAAATTGAAAATCGGAAATCTAACGTAGAGCAAAATGACAAATGTAAAAAATCTGAAATCAAGCATTCCAAAAACTGAAATCAGAAAACTAACGTAGATCAAAATTAGCTGAGATTGAAATTTTGGAAATCTAACGTAGAGCAAAATGACATATGTAAAATTGCACTTTCGCATTTTCCCTTCAATTTCAACAAATGCAACAATCTTGATTATTGCTAATTAATTACAAATGGTCATCACAAATCACAATGGTCAAATGGGGGCAAGGCCATAAGAAGATGTTGCGTCCGAACGGCACGAACACCGGACCGAAGACGCTCAAGTGTCACGAAGGCGTTGAAAATGCTACAAGCGGGCATCATGAGCGTGCTAGCGTCTTGGGATAGAGACGAGGGCTACTCGAAAAACATGCTTGAAGACTTGATCGGGCAGTTGACGGTCATAACGAGAGAGCTCACTTCGGAGCTTGTAGACTGTAAGGTACGGAAGACATCTGGAAGACATCCCGAATACGTTCCGAGTACATTCCAAACGTCTTCCTTAATTACCTTTTATTTGGCGATTTTGCAGGATGTTCCTAAGCTTCAAAATCTGGTGGACGAGTTCTTCAAGTCACTCGAGCGCGATGGCTCACCTGACTGGCTGGTCATCAACACGCATTTGCTTTCCCACTTCCCCGACCAACTCCTCATGTATGGTCCAATACGGGGGACATGGATGTACGTGTTCGAATCATTCAACGGGAAGATTCGAAGGTGGGTGAAGAACAATGCATATCCGGTTCAGAGTGTTATGCAAGGCTTCGGGCGGTACCGGATGGTACATGTGGTGCGAGGGTTAATCTTGGTACTTCGTCGCCGGCGGGAGGCAACCACCAATCCCACCCGGCCACCCGTGCTCCGGTTCTTCACCACCGCACCGTTGAGGGCGCCGAACACCGTGGTTTTGGGAACACATACAAGGCAAGCGCCATGTACTCTCCCGCGCTGAAACGAAAGCGCTGGAGCTGTGGATGCATGGCAACGTGCCCCAATACCGCAAGTTGAAGGCAAAATTCGACGACTACGTCACCTACTGCAAGAGGTAAGTAAGAAATGAAACCCATAAAGTGCCTGGAAGACGTTTCATATATCTTCTAGGCATCTTCCACACGTCTTCGGTAAATACATGTCCTGACACTGTGCACGTATACATTCGCAGGGAAAACCATATGGTTCGGAGACGTATTGGCGCACATGCCGGAGGGTCTCGCCTGATGGATGTGCCGCTGCATATGCACGGTAGCGACCCCAAGGTCTGGCTGGGGAGACCATTCACGGAGAGTGAAGCGGCACTCGTCGAAGGGCCTCCTCGCGTGTGTCAATCTTTCGGCTCGGTCGTGGTTCGAGGAGTTTGCTATCGCACGGCAGCTCAGGACAAGACGAAGAAAACTTGTCAACGTTACTTCCGAGCCTTTTTCTCTGGAGAAACATCAAAGGCCCGAGGAAATCGAGACTGACCGGTGCGTCCGTGCATTACGTTTTGGTGAATGTGCGCAGAATATGTACCGAATGTCTTCTGCGTGTCTTCTCGACGTCTTCGGGGATTCTTACTATAGAGTATTGTGGCTCCAACTCGCAGGTACGCCATGGTAGATAGCATCTACAAGGTCGACTTGGCCGCGAAAGAGTACATTCTTGTGAAGGGAAAGTGGTTCCCCGAATTCAACCAAGCGACGACAAAACGGTTTGCCAAGCTAAACTCGAAGTACGGGCCGGACAATACCGCAAAGGTGGTGTACACATACGACCCGGATGATCCCGAGACACCTTGGGACACTACTGATCCGTTTATCCTGGCGGCTCAAATTGAGCGCCAAGTTGTAATCAAGAAACATCCTGTGATGAAGACGGCGGTGGTATTTGATTTAAAGGCTGATTTTTTCGAGTGCATCGACGATGATGGTTCACGACCGAAAGGTGCAAGACGCAAGAGGCGATCATGATAATACGCCGGGCATCGTACTTAGTGGTATGTATGTTGAATAGATGCAATCGTACATGTATGTGTAGATAGACCTATCAATTAACTTAGCCGTATATTATGTATCAT
This sequence comes from Cymbomonas tetramitiformis, assembly GCA_001247695.2. Classification (NCBI taxonomy): domain Eukaryota; kingdom Viridiplantae; phylum Chlorophyta; class Pyramimonadophyceae; order Pyramimonadales; family Pyramimonadaceae; genus Cymbomonas; species Cymbomonas tetramitiformis. The sequence goes on along the minus strand of LGRX02009408.1, from coordinate 42,226 downwards.
AGCAACAGAGCATGATGACAACCCTGAAGTTGTTAGGAAGATACCTGGAATGTCTTCCGCATGTCTTCCGTGCGCCTTCTGAATGTCTTCTGTGATTACGCGACTAGTGTACGTGTGGTATGAAGTAGCTATGTGGCCAAATTGCATAATCATCACATATGTGTCGATAACACATGTCAGAATGTATTCTGGCCCAGAAGACATTCGGAACATCTTCCGGTTATCTTCCGGGAAGACTGCCCTTTGCATGTCTTCCGGGAAGATGTCTTCCGAAATCCGGAAGACATTCCGCACATCTTCGGCACGTCTTCCCCGAAGAGTGTCTTCTGGTTTCCAGAAGACGTTCCACTCAGAAGACGTATTCTGGAAACCAGAAGACGTCATTTCTACGAAGACGTCTATAAGACGTTCAGAAGACGTCTTCTAGACGTCTTCTGATTTTCCCAGAATGTAGGGTATGTGGCGGGCAAACACACTTGACAGTTTCGGTGAAGTCTAAAACTGAATAATTATTATGAAGCAACGGAACTAATATGAACCTCGAACCTAAACCCGATCGGTGACCACGGTGACCAATGACACGGGTTGTGACACTCACCATGAGCTACTACGGATATGTTGCGGCAGGTCACCCCACCGTACGGTTTTCGCGTTTCCCGCGCGCTGCGCGTGTCACGAGACGGTTAGCCCCATATTTTTTGTCAATTAGACACCTAACTAAAAGGACCAGACGAAAGCACCAGTAGAGAGCCGCAAGTGCTAGAGGGCTTCCAAAAACATGCCCCCAGTCACGCAACTTCACAGAATGCAAGCGCCAGTGTTACTCAAAGTGTGGGAAGTGCCACAGTGCGCAGCGGTATGCTTGGCTGTGCGGTGGTAAGACCGGCAGCGATTGCTTCCAGAAGCACGTGGCAAGGGTAGCCGAGAAGGACCAAAACTACACGCCCTTGCGTAAGCGTGCTTGCTCGGTAGCTACAAAGGCAGAGCAAGTGAAGCAAGCGAAGCTGGCGGCTGAGTGCAGCACGACGGAAGCAAACACGGCTGCAGAGAACGCGCGCGCAGCAGCCTTAGTCCTAGCTGAGCTTTTCGCAGAGTAAGTGAATATTTAATATCGCTTTCACTTTCTTCATTTTTTAGCAGTAAGGCAATATTATATACCATGTGTATCCTTTTGCATACTGGCTCATCAGCAGCAAGAGAATGAATCTCGCATAACCCTAAAATAAGTGTAGATACAATAAAATTTCGCCTGAATTGTGGTGTTTGCCCTATGATTGAGGTGTGTGGCCCTGCCGCTGCGGCGGGGGTCGCGCCGGAGGAGCAGGTTCCGGCAGGTGGTGCGGCGGCATCGGCATCCGCCGTGCCGGCCCCTGTTATCCCTGTCTCGCAGGTGGACGATGTGGAGCCCTCGCCAAAACAATCGGCGCGGGTGACCACCACGGAGCCGACATGCGGTGAGTTCGGAGGCTTCGTGCAGACAGTTAATCACGCCACAGTCCTGCCGTCTGACCTCACTGGGTATGTACGACACGGATGACTACGAGGACTTCGCCGACGGCACTTTCACGGTGAAGCCGCGGACTCCGGCCATCTCGGCTACTGTAATCATGCGTCGGAGTCCGCAGCCTACGTGCCTCAGTCTGGTGGTGCTTCCCGCACCTACGGATGTGGCAAGCCGCCATGGGGCTTCCCCGCACACGCGGGTACGTGGGGCTTTTCTTTCTTCGTCTCTCTTATCCTCTTGATCTCGATCATGGGAGTGGGGGCTGCCGCCTACACGGCGGCCAACGCGACATCGACTCTGTACAGGTATCGGGTCGGGCTGCTCTGCAACCTGTGCTGTGCAGGGGGGACTTGTGCATCCACCCGCCGGGTGTCTCCGAGCTAGACTCCGTCACTCTGGATGCGGTACTGCACTCCCTGGGTGCTGCGACGGTGGTTCACCGGCCGCCTGACCCACTGGAGTGCAGTGCTGCAAACTACTATTGTGGGCATTATGGTGACGATGCTCCTCTGTCCTTTGACCCCGAGTAGCTCTGGCTCTGGTTCTGGCAGTACACCACTTTTCTGGTGGTGTGCTGAGATGTGCTTTGACCTCAACATGGTCTTCAATATGGTTTATGCTTTTACTTTGACACCTTTGAGATCTTCAATTTGACTTTCTGACACAGAGCCTTTCAGTAGTTTAGCGGGACCTTAATTGCCCGTGTGTTTCTGCTCTTGTGCTAGCTAGAGGGCTCCAATTTGTGTACCAGAATAGCACAGTTGGATTAGCAGTTAGGACTTGTCACCCTGGCTCCTGCCCTAATAACCCTGCATCTTACATTTTCTGACTCTCCTAGTCAGTCACCACCCACAGTGCTGGGGTGGTGTGCTGAAATCTGTATAGGCAGCCCTGACCGGGAGTCCCGGTACAGGCCCCTATGACAGAACTCTAGGCCCAACACTGGATTGCTGACTGATTTGTAGGTTCGTGCTGTGACACACGCTGTGTCACAGGTAGGCTAGACTCCGAGACCGTCCGAGACCGTTCCGGATATATCTAGCTAAAAGGTTTATTTATTATGAGAGTTTTATCCACACACAGTTCGGGACCTCTGATATCTAGTGAACTAGGATATTCCGGTAATGCGGCCACCTCCCCGCCGCCTGATGAGCCTGCCTGCTACGGTGTTGTTTTCCACGATGAGGGGGACACGTGACCGGCTTTCCGCTCTTCGCCTATTTGGTTACCCAATTCCGTTGTTAGCGGTGATGTGGAGGGCACCTTCCCCACAACCCTAAATACCTCTGACCTTTATCGTCTTGGCATCAAGTAAATTACTTACTTACTTACTTACTTACTTACTTACTTACTTACTTAGTCAATCAGCAGCAGCAGCAAAGCTCGAATCCCAACGGGCGATACAGTCGAATGTTCCATCTCACGATCGCCAGACGCTAACGATGACAGTGCCACAACAGCCGCGTGCGTGTATGTACCACGACGCCACCCACGCGTTATGGCATGGCTTGCTGGGAAGCAAAAGCAAAGCACTGTCACGCACATGATTCTGCGGTCATAATTATGATGTAATGGCGATATCCATGTCAACATCGCATGGTAATTAATTGTGCTGTCCAAATTACAGATCGACGCCTAGTGGAGATCGCATATTTGTGATCGACAGCGCCTAGTAGAAACATCGGGCTCCGAGATGTAGAGTGTGACTAGCGCCACAACATGGATTTGCCTCTAGCAGGGTTGAGAAAGACCCCTCTGAGTTTACATTCTGACATTTCTTTTAGCCGCCTGTCCTGATGTACCGGTTGGCCCTGCAATGCACCTCCCACCTTCGGGGTGAGTTGGTGTCATGGGGATGCCAACTTCCCCCCCAATGGGGGGGAGCAGTGGTACACCCTTGTTGTGTCACCCCTCGCCTGGATCGTGTCACTTGAACAGACTATTGGGAATAAATGAATCTCGATCGTCGTCTAAAAACCTTCATTTTGACACAATTTTCGTCGTCTAAAAGTTATTGCCACGTCATCTGAAAAGCGCCACGTAAGCGACACGTAAGCGACACGTAAGTCGTCCCGCAATTTTTATTACAAAATATTACTGGAATTATTTATTTGTGCATGATACTTTCGTACTCGGCGAGTCCCGGTAGATTTTTTTGTTGCATTTTTGTTCATATGCGTGCATATCATTTACAAGTATGCAAATATGGGTACATCCATGTGCAATTTAGGCCAACATGCACGGTACACGTTTATGAATGTGCGTATATAGGTGCTTCAATTCCCGTAAAATAAGTTGCAACTGAGATGGGTACTAGCATATGATACACAAATCTATACCATCATACAAATTTATTCAAAATACACCAAATATTTGTCTATGATGTCTTCTAGGCAAGAGATTTCGATCATTTCACCGTGCTAAGGCTACTATATTGCTGATACATTGGAATCTATATCTTCAATCCACAATTATTTGCGGTACTTGTAGGTTTTATTTCCCTCGATAGCGAGGTAACGTTGACGGCAATGTTGACGCTCTATCGGAAAACATAAATGGCAGAGCTTTATTGGTCAAGGCAATTGCATCGCACGCAATATAGGTCGATTTCCTCTTCTCGTTGATGCCGCGGAATAATAAGCGCCCAAGTGACGTCGATTGGAATGACCAGTGTCCTTGGGGTAACCCATTCGTTCCCTATTGGGCTCTGGTCGGGATAAAGTTCCGGTTCTTGAAGGTCAAAAACATGTATTTCCGAATTCTCCAGGTGTAGCGCCACCAAACGATCCCTAAGTCCTGTCGGACATGTCTGTCCTCGTAGGGGATGTTTAAGAACTTACATATCATCCAGCTGTCTACATTGCATTGAGGACATCGCATGTGGACCATTCCATGTGTATTGATAGCGTCTGCAGTGGCTTCATCGCGATCGCGTGTCCCATAAACTCCGAATCGTAGAATTGAAGGCATAACGTGGCCACGATATTGCAGGATTTTATACCTGTAGATAACAATGCTTGCAAGGTGATTAGCAGTTGAAGCGAGCGTCGCCCATAGCAAAAGTCGAAAATATAAATTGTGAGGATAAATGTGGAGCTATAATACCTGCAGATGGCAATGCTTTCAAGGTAAGTAGCAGATGTTTGAAGGTATGGTTGAAGGTGCGTATGTTAGAAGAAACAGGGGGAAATGAATCTTCAAGGGTCGGGCAAGAGCTTTTGTACCTGGTCGTGAGTGGACCGCGGGTCGTGCAAGAGTAGTGTACTTTTGGTCCAATCAGCTTCGTATATCTCGCACATGCGGGATCACTTAGTCGCCGATTCCCGTATGCAAATGTGGGCACATCCATGTGCAATTTAGGTCAGCATGCACGGTACACGTTTATGGATGTGCATATTCGGATGCTTAAATTCCCAGAAAACAAGTTGCAACTGAGATGGGTACTAGCATATGATACACAAATCTATATCATCATACAAATTTAATCTATATACACCAAATAATTGTCTAGGATGTCTAGGAGCACATAAATAAGGGTAAGTGTTGGTGTAGCTAGCAGAATAATACATCAGTGTAAGTATCTAATGTGAACTTGCAAATATAAAATAAAGACTGTACACAAGCGTATATGTTTCCTAACGGCAGTTGCACCACTTTCCATCATCATCATTCTCGGGAGAGGCACCGGAGTTCAACTCGGGAATATAGTCCGTGGGAACCGGCATTGTCACTGGGGTTCTTATGTCAGCGACGCCTTGCTCGTCGGAGTATACATGCTCATCCAACAGTTGAAAATACCATGTTTCCCGCGTTTTGCGGATAAACCTCCACTTCGCGTAAGCGGGGTCATGTCTAGTCATGTCATATCTAGGATGCAGCGCAGGATCGACGAACAGTTCCTCGCGAATTAGAAACAAATTCCAGGATTGGCACACACGACATTTTTCGGATTCTATGTGCAGTCGTTCAAGCTGAACAGGTAAGTCTGCAGGGAAATGAGGTGCATTCATATTGGAGGTAGCGTGTTATGTAATCGCAAGCGCCACACTATAATACCTGCAGATGGCGATGCTTTCAAGGTAAGCAGCAGATGTTTGAAGGTATGGTTGAAGGTGCGTATGTTAGAAGAAACAGGGGAAATGAATCTTCAAGGGTCGGGCAAGAGCTTTTGTACCTGGTCGTGAGTGGACCGCGGGTCGTGCAAGAGTAGTGTACTTTTGGTCCAATCAAATTCGTATATCTCGCACATGCGGGATCACTTAGTCGCCGATTTTTTAATCAAAGACAAAAACACAACCGAGGCAGAAAACCCCATACACAGGCACATCAGCATATCGGCAAGAAACACAAGCCATTGACGAATGAACATTATACACTTCTACCACATTGTTAACATATGTTTAAGTATACTATTCTTATCGAAAAGTAGTCGAAAATCTAACCCTCGGGAGGTTGCAATCCTAAGTCTTACTCGAAATCAAAGTGGAATCAAGATAACATTCTGACTCGTAGCCGCCGTGGTTTCGTTGACGGTAACGTTACGGCTGAACCTGTCGGAACTTGAACCGAAAGGCAAGGTCGTTTCGAAACACACATCGAAAATACCCCAACGTGCATTTGTTGCCTTCCGCATTCCTGCACATATAACATTCATTGTAGTTCCTCCACAACATTCGAACAGTCATACCATGAGGAAGATAGTCAAAATTCCTCATTCTCATTCTGGGGGCAGTAGGGCATGTTGCATACATGCCAAGAACATAGGCAACAATACATTCTCGCTTGGATGGCATGGTTGGATGAGGTGGCAGGTGAAGAAAGAAAAGTGCCAAGCTGAAAAGTGAGTTGTGAGGACAAGGTAGGTGCTTAAATATCTCAGTAGTGTGGCCGTCGTGATTTCAGTTGGCCAATCAAATGACCTCTTTCAGGTGGGTCGGATCGAAGGCCCGCATGTCACAAACATAGCATGTCACAACATTGGAAATGTGAAACGTCGATAACAATTTCATTCAAAATATGTTCGAATACAATTATATTTAACGGTGTTCCAACGATAAGTCAATTTGCTCAATGACAAAGCTATATGCTGTCGCTATATAGCATCAATTCATCCGACGGAACTTGACCCAAGAGCTAAGCTCCTCTCTGAACACACGACAAAAAAGGCTGAGTGAGCATTCCATGCCTTCGCCGTCGACGCATTGTGTATTGTAGTTCTGCCACAACGTTTGGATAGTCATACCCGGCGGAAGAAGAACTGTACTGCTGCATGGGTAAGACTCCCCGTGATTTTTGGCAAACTGGTCGATGTATGTGAAAACAGACTGCCGCTTGGATGGCATGACTATGGTAGAAGTAGAAGCAGGTGCGTCGCTGACGGGAAAAGGGGGCAAATGAGTAGTTTAGGCAAGAAATAGAGCTTATGATCTTGGAAAGTCTTGGACCTGCCGAATTATTAGCCTATCAGATACCCGGTACTAGTCCGCTCGGATCGAAGGACCTACAAGTACATATCTACTATTATTTTGCGACGAAGGCGTGTCTGCGAAGTCCATGATTATCCTGTCTGCATTGCCAATCATTCTATGAAAGCAACCTCTGAAGTATGCTTTTCGGGCACCTTAACTTGCAGATGCACATCATCAACCGACCAAACGGAGTGAGACGGTAAAATGGATAAGAATATACAAAATCTGGAGCGTGTAAGTTGGAGTGTACAAACCCCATTCTTGCTGTATACTTCTGAAAGTGAGGGGTTTTGAAAATTGTGGCGTCCCGCATTTCAATGCGCACCGAGGTAACGATTTGCCCGCCAGATATCTGCTGTCTCACGACGGGGCGACCCTTTGGCCGACCTGCAAAACATGCGACGCATTGGATTTCCCAAAAGGCTAGAAACTGCAGGTAGTCCCCATAGGACCAAGCACTCATGGAATTCCGTTCTGCTGGATGCCGCGTATCCCCCGGGTACTTAAACAAAGGTCGGCATCTTGCATATGGCTGTCCTAATATATGACCCCTTGCAAAACGACAGAAAAACTTATGCCGTGCGTAATCAGCTTTCCGACAAGTTTGGGGGGCTTTGCAGTAATTCGCAAGATAGCAGCCGGTACACGTTGCAAGTTGTGAACGATCTTGAAGCCCGCAGTGCAGGCAAACTGGGTACAAAAATTTCATCCGTAAAGGCAGATTATCATGCACGCTTGCGTCATACATTTGAAATTGTATCTTATGTTCCTCTTCCATCGATTTCTTGAGCGCTAGTTCTGAGGGCGAGGACTCTTCAGGGAACCATAGTAACCAAACGTTTTTATCTGGATTTTCCTTCCGCAAAGTAGCAAGTATTGTCATTGGAATTGATTGAACTGAGATGGATGGGAATAAAGGTGCGTCGATGAAGTGTCGAGCGGGGAAATGATTTTGGAAGAGAGGGGAATAGGTTTCATACCTCAATGGTCGTCGTGGTACCGCTCAACTTCATTTAACCAATATAATCAGGCAATCACAATGAAAGCGGAGGCATGTCACCCGCCCCATAAATGACATCGGTTCCACAACAACATATGTCGCCAATACTTTTGGAGAATATACTTTATTTACAATTGTCATATCAAGATATACCATACGTGTTTCATCAGCGTACTTCTGCACTGAGACAATAGGTTATTAAGACTATCAACAAATATTGACCTAGGTGCTGGCACCATGTCCTAGCAGGGAAATCATCATTGCCTAGCGAGCTTTACTTTTCTTGTTCTGATCGGATCCCGGATTTCCGCCTGGTGCCACTTTCCGCTTAGGTATAGATAGGCCCCGCCTTCTTGGCGGCCTCAGCCTTCCGTTTCTTGGCGGCCTTGTCGGCCTCGGCCTTCTGTTTCTTGGCGGCATCCTCCTGTTTCTTGGCGGCCTTGACGGCCTCGGCCTGCTGCTGCTTGGCGGACTTGTCGGCCTCGGCGGCCTCGGCCTGCTGTTTCTTGGCGGCCTTGGCGGCCTCGGCCTCCTGCTGCTTGGCGGTCTTGGCGGCCTCGGCGGCCTCGGCCTGCTGTTTCTTGGCGGCCTTGGCGGCCTCGGCCTCCTGCTGCTTGGCGGCCTTGGCGGCCTCGGCCTCCTGCTGCTTGGCGGCCTTTTCCGTTTCCCTCATTTCGACCGCCGTCTTCTTCTCCCGCTCCTTCTCGACTTTCTCTTGCTCTTTACGATGTGCCTCTCTCTGCCTTTTCACCTCGTCGTATTCCTGCTTGCTCAACACTTCGTCGGCCAAAGAAAAATCCATCAGGAAACCTAATGCGCTCTTTCGCTGAGTCGACCATACCTTGCTCCCTGCATCCAAGACACCAGCACTTGTTAAAACCGATATACAAAGTATTTTTCAAAAAATGGATGTAGACATGAATGCTTACCTATCGAAAGCGACGGAACCCAATCCCAACATGTTGGCGGCTACCGAAGTGGTCCCCGAACCGCAGCACGCATCCAAGATGAAGTGATAATCGTGATGAAGAGGTAACACCCCCTCGTACGCAGATTTCCCCCTCGCTTCCCCCTCTAACTCAGGACCTCGCATATGGATATTGATGAGGTCGTGGATGAGCTTCAGCGGCTTCTGGTGTTTGTTAATTCTTTTACCCTCGGAGTTAATGGCGAATTTCGACGAGTGTACAGGGGCATATTCCCAGGTGTTGGTTCGGCAAGAAGCCACGAACTGCTTATCGACGACATCACTATCCGCATTCTCCTCCTCACCGAGAACTCTAATCAAGTTCTTCATCCAGGGAAGCCTTTTATGCACGGCTGGGTGGGTTTCGTCTGCGAGAGCAATCAGCGCTGCTTAGTCAGATTGCCCATGCTTAGACGCCAAAAGGCAATCACAGAATTGTACGTAACTTAACATCTACGGACCTGTAGGTGTTGCTTCCTTGACGTAGTAACACAAGACAAAGCACTCCATACGGTTGGCGTAGTTCCGTGGCGCAACGCCGGATTCCAAGGGCATCATGTTCGATCTGCTCAAAGGTTTCACCCAGAACATCTTTTCGGCGTTCCCGTGGCAAAACTGCTTGGCGGCTTCGAAGAACTCGTGGTGTTGTTGGAAGCCACAGAAACATCCCCCTACCCAATCATCACACGTGGTCAAATTGTTGAAGTTGTGTAGGAATTGCTTGAACTCTCCTGCTAAGAGAGGTTTCGGGAACCATTTCTTGTTCGAGTCCAGAGCATACTCGCAATCCATAATGAAACCGGTGAATGGAAGCCTGGGAAGAGTCGTGAAGGATTCAGGTGATGCGGGCTCCAGCAGAAAGTCCTTCTTGAAAACCAACTGCGGAATCTTGTGAGTGTAGAAGTAGTCATCATCGTCGACTTGCTGGCCCTCAGGAACGTTTGACAATATTCGATAACTCACACCTGTGTGCAATGTAAACGATTAGTAATTACATAGCTACGGTGCACAAATGGAATATGAAACCGAGATACGCACCTGGAAGATCCTTTAGGATGTTTTCCGCAGTCGATGCTGTCGTCGACCCGATTTTCAGCAACATCCTGCTCTCGATATTATTCCAGTAGAACTTTATATCCTTCGGAATGTTTTTGATCAGTTTCTCTATCTTCTCCTCGTGCCGCTGTTTTTCTTTTGCAGGCCGTTGTTCAAATTGAAATTTCCGGTTCTCCTGCTCGTTCTTGCAGGAGACCTTCGGGGGCACCACTCCCGCCTGGTACAGTTGTAAACAAACCCCGTTGTTAATTGAACGCGCAAGCCGATATGGAAAAATCAGATATCGTGAAGGACGACCAGAGGGCGCAACTTAGGTAAATTACCTTCAGTAATGTACGTATTTCTCTCTCATCCCCAGCCCCTGGGAAAACTTCGCAAAACTTCCCCCAGTCTTGTTCTGGGTTGGGAAACGTAAAGGTGTCAAGCTTCTTTTGCAGCGCAATGATTTCTGCATCCAGCTCACCGTACGTCATCTTACGAGCCCAGAACTTCGACTCGGGAGCACCGGGATCCACGACAGCATCCACTGGTTTCCTTTCCTTAGGTATGGGATACCCATCTTCATCTAGGTAAGGAATGAAGCAGGCTGCACCTATGTCGTATATGTCGTTTTCGAACCCTCCCGGTTGTGTTTGCAGAAAGTTCTGCATAGAATGCCGGTTTTTCTTGAGAAAGCTCAGTTGCCGGTAGGCCGGTGTCGATTCCAAGGAGGTTGTTATGTTGAATCGTTTATGAGCCTCTGAGGCAAGCAGCATTAGGTTCTCTCGAACATTGTTGAGAGTCTTGATCTCGGCGATACGGTTGATCATATCTTTGACCGTGTACTTCCGTTCGATGACGGCTTCGTCGACGAGGTCAGTGATCTCACGTAAGTGTCCTTCGGTCAAGGGGGCCCAGCTTTCATAGAACCCCTTCGGCAGATCATGGTAGACGATCGGCTTTCCGGCTGTGGGGTCCCATTTAGGTTGCTTGGTCGTTGGTGCGTTGAGGTCAGTTGTGCCGGTCGACATACCGATTGAACGTTTACGCTTATTGCGAGATGACCCAACCGTGGCCAAGGTCGTCTCCGTGGCGTCTTCATTGTCCGGGTCAACTCCCTCTAGCAAACCTTCATTGTGGGCCTTCATCACTGAAAGCGGAAACATGAAATACCAAATCGTCAGTTAGCTACTGCAAAAACACCTAAGAGCAAATAAGAATAATGTCGGGACGGAATTCACAAAAAATGGCAGCACCTCTCTGAAGTTGTTTGAACAACTGGTACGATTGCACCGAGATAGCCCAAGCAGCCCAATGCGTGTTCTTCTTGTCTGCATTCAGCTTCTGGTGATTGAACACCTGCGTCTTCAGCGCCGCTTCGAATTCGGGATTCAAGTTCTGCTTCGGCGGCACCCGACGGTATTTCAAGTTCTCAAAACTCTTCATTCCAGCGTCTCTCTCGTTGGGTTCGGCCATCAGTTTCTCCACGTGTTTTCGCATGCCAAGAATGATCTCCGTCATGTTGCGGTGCTTCATGTAGGCGTCAATGTTGTTCTGCTCATTCCCAAGCTGCGTGCGCAAACGAATTGCACGGATCATGACTATAGCTGAGAAGCTGGCCGACCGTAAACCTCCTAAACACTTGAGTATGTAAGCCCTGAGAAGCACCTGAGAAAACTGGCATGAGTGAGACACACCTGATTCATTTCGATGGCGCTCAAGTTCATGAAGAGACGGCATTCGATGAACTGAAACGCTTCCGTTCGATTTTCATGGTTTGCGTGCTTTGCTTCATCCGCCTTGACGCAGCGACGCTTTGCCTCCAGCAAATGCTGATGTCCAAAGCAGGTGAATCTGTAGAATAACAAAGAAAGTGTAAGTTGGAACACATATGCATGCATCCATCAACGCAATGGGTCTTACCTGTATCTGCCTTTCCCGATGTCCGCCCAAACGAATGCCTCTGGTTTGGTGCTTGTTGCATCTTTACGATTCTCTATGACGGAAATCAGGGCTGGAGATCCCGAACCGGTGTGTGGGTTCCAGTACATCATTTCGGCAATAGCCTGGGCGTGATGTTCGTCCAGTGGTCGAGGGCGATGCGCTCCTTCTGCATCATCGATGTACTGGATGGGGATTCTCCACGATGTCGCACATGGATTATTAGTGTCGACCAACTTATGCATGTCATCGATTTCCCTGATGGCCCACATAAGCAACGTATACTTGGTTTTAGTAATGCACATACACCATCAAAAAAAGCAATGGTCGTATAAGTAAATCTCAGGAGGGAAGATGCATACTTGCGAATGGCAGCCTGCTTTTTTTGCTCATCTGCCTCGGTTTCATCGGCGGTCTTCGGAGTCTTTGAAGGGGACACAATCTCCTCATCACCCTGCTCCATGATGAATGCAGGAATTGGCCGCTGCGGAGTTCCAGCTGCAGGAGATACAAGGCCCGCTGATGGGAGAGGGCTTGCCGCTGATGGCCCTGGAGCAGGGCTTGCCCCTGATGGCCCTGCACCTGCAGGGTTTGCCCCTGATGGCCCTGCACCTGCAGGGTTGCCCCTGATGGCCCTGCACCTGCAGGGCTTGCCCCTGATGGCCCTGCACCTGCAGGGCTTGCCCCTGATGGCCCTGCACCTGCAGGGTATGCCCCTGATGGCTCTGCACGTGCAGGGCTTGCCTCGCAGGAACCTGAAGGGCTTATTCCAGAGAGTCTTCGAGATTTACGAGTGAGAGGTGTAGTTTCAATTGAAGGAGGTGTAGCCGTTTTTGTATATGGTAGTTTACGACCCGTATCGTCTCCACCAACTGCAGGTTGCGTTGGCACCTCAGCTTCAGCTTCAGCTTCAACCTCAGCTTCAGATGGAGGCCCGTGACTATCGAAACTACATGGGAAGCGTGTAGAGGGGGAGTATCCTTATTAAATACAACTGTATTCCTTAAGTACCTTCTGTATTTTGCCAGGATTTCCCAGTATTTCGGAACGCTTCCCATGTAGTGAGCACCTACGGTTATCTATGGCAGATCTGCATAAGCCGACACTACAATCAATCAGTAGAACGGTAAATGTTGCCATTATTGAATTATAGTATATATATTACTGTTTTGGATACATTCCGCGTGATCGATCAGTAGAACGTTAAATGTTGCCCATATCATATATTATATAACATATTACTGTTTTGGATACATTCCGCGTGATTTATAAGCCTATACGGCAATTGTTGCCCATATTGAATTATATTATATATATTAGTGTTTGGGATACATTTACCGTTTTTCTCTTCCGATATCTTATGGAAACCCAAATATTCAACGCTGATTGTTTTGATATTTTACCGAACATTGATAGTAACTCAATTGATCTGGTTATTTTAGACTTGCCTTATAATCAAACTGCATGTAAATTTGATAACCAAATTATTGATTTAGTTCGATTATGGAAAGAACTGAAACGTATCGGTAAACCCCGAACTGCATATGTATTTTTTTGTACAACTCGATTTGGACATAAGTTAATATCCAGCAATGAAAGAATGTTCAAATATGATATTGTATGGCAGAAATCGATGAGTTCTGGATTCTATCATTGCAATCATCAACCACTCCGATCGCACGAAATGTTATACATATTCTATGATAAATTACCGACCTATAATCCACAAATGATTGACGGAATTCCTTACACAAGACAGCCTGGTCGACGCACTGAATTGTATACTGGTAACAGTCCAAGGATAGATACTATATCTAATGGGAAACGGTTTCCGAAATCTGTAATAAGTATTGCTAATGGTAATTACAAAAGTAAACACCCAACTGCCAAACCTTATGATATATTAGAATGGATTGTTAAAACTTATTCAAATGAAAATGATAATATACTGGACCCATTCATGGGCATCGGAACAACTGGCAAAGTATGCAAAGCTAATAATCGAAACTTTATTGGAATTGAAATTGATCAAAAATATTATCTAAGAACTACTTCAAATATTACCAATCCTTACCACATCTCAAGTTATGTAGACAGGGCTTACAATAAATCCTAAAACCTGACAGGGTATCTCCTTGACACATTTTACAGACACAATAATTGCATTTGCAGCAAAACAGTTGCTTAGCACAAGACATACAGTAAGGACCCATTTCACAAATATGACACTCATATTCTTCTACATTCAATAGAAATGTATTACAGTCTATACATCGAAATTCGGAGTCTTCAGTCTCCTCCTGTAACATTATTCAAAAAAAAGTTTAATCTTATGCTTGAGGATGATATGGCTTGAGGGTTGTGGGACTAATCTCACCCTTGTAAACTCTATGCATGAATGCATCAAACTCAACCCTAAGCTTCTTACAATGAGTTTCCAGAAGGGCTGTGAGAGCAGGGTCTTCCTGAAAGTCTTGGAAAACCACAGGAGCTCTTAACTTGGTCCTCCTTTGCTTATCCCTTGCCAATTTGTCTTTCCAGATCCTATATTTGGCGACACACAACATTCTGGCAATCACCTTACTGTCATGTTCATCATCATCACTCTCGCAAGCCTCGTCACCACCGTCATCATTGTAAGGATCTTCATCAGACTTAGAACCATCAAAACCCAGCTCCTCAGGTTTTACATCAAAATCCTCAGCAGGATCACCTGCAAAATACATTTACAATAATAACACAGTAAGTATTTGTTACTTGCTAGTGGAACCTTCCTTCTCAAAATGTTCCCTAATACATTTCTCACGATATTTTTGTGATAATTTCTTTCTGGCTACAAAACTCCTGACATCACCACCAATGTTGGTACCGATAAACACGCTCTTACGTCTTCCTACACCTTCTCGAGAATCTTTATCATTTTCAAACATGTAAGAGCCTTGTGTTTTCAATAAAGCATATTCCTCACCAGTATTGTCCTCGAATCTCTTCTGCTTCTTGGCAGTTTCCTCAGAATCTGTAAATAACATTACAATAGAAAAGTAAGAGTATTGTTTACTTGCTAGTGGAACCTTCAATTTCCCCCTTGGCTAATAACTCTTCCCTCCAGGCTATTTCAGAAACAGGAACTTCAAAATCTGGCTTGTTCTTATATTCTGCCAGATTCTTCACAGTACAAGCTTTTGCCAATAAACCCCTATTGGTAACAGGTTTAACTTGGTTAGGGAGAAGACCCACTGTCAATTTCCTGAGATCAGAACGAAGCTTCATGGGAGAGTGTTTCAATGCTAAAAGCTTCTTACCCTTCGCTGCGAGCCTCGCCTGCTTCTTGGCAACTGAACGGGTCACCTGTAATATTAATCAGACCGATAATATTCATCAGGAATGTTTACATAATAATCCTCCTCTGGGGTAGTATACCCACAGTAAAGGGCCTGATATGCACGGTCCTCCAAGTCATACTCCCTTTCTATGCTACGTTCACTTTCTATAGAAATCAATTCTGCATCTATATCTATTCTGCCTGAATATGCTATTATACATTCTATACAGCAATCTGTGGATATGCAGAAAATACATCTCAACTTCTGACATGAAGAAATTGGACATGGGAATATCCCTTCAAATACATCACACATATTGCAGCAGGGTGCCTGAAAATGCACAAGTATTTGATAAGAATAGTTTACAAGAAGAATGATAATTATAACAGTAATACATTACCTTAGGTGCAGATGCCTCCTCGGTATCAGGATCAGGTTCAGCAATCCTCTTGCCTTTGTCCTGAAAATATATTACAACAATTCTAAAAGATCTTTACATTTTTCACAATATAAGTATTTGCTAATATGTGTTTCAAACATAACTACTTCTTCTTTATTACAAAACTCATAATAAATACATTCTCCAAAACAATTCACACAATGTACCTTAACAGTAAGCTCTTGAGCAGGAGCAACAGCAGCATTAGGATCAACTTCAGGCTTCTTGCCTTTATCATCAGTAACTGCAAGCAACAAACACATAAATTAAATGTCAAAATTACTATTACTTGCTACAAATAATGTTTCTCTTAGGCTACACAACCTACCAGCCAGACAAAAAGACCAGTCATCATTGCAATGAACTGGGCATAACAGAAAGCTGTAATCTCAACCTCATACTTCAGGAGGAACAAGTTCAATTCTGCATTACCAATACAAACAGCAAGCTTTCTGTGCACCTTGTCGTCACAATCGTTCCACCAACCAATAGCATCCACTCCGAGGTGAGTGAGATGGAAAATCACAGTGAAAATGATGGTCACAAACAGAACCCTGACAAGAATATGCTTATCCTTGATAGACTGCTGAATAACAGCAGCCTTGCCTTCTGGCTGCAGATTGGTATTGTCAAAGGCCCATTCCTGGGCAAGGTCATTCTCATGTTCTTCAAAAGATACACCATTCCCTGTACCCTGTTTTGTCTTGAACCCGGCATCAACTGCTTGATACCAACGGGTATATACACCAGCCTTCGGGCCACCCCGGATGGCATAAAGAAGCCTCTTACCACCGTGTCCACGAGGGCTCTTGAGTGGGCCTCCTTCAGGGGTGGCCTCAGTAGCACCAGGACCAGCAAGGGTTGAGTGTTTGGGAGCCATATCTGCACAAAAGAACAATATACATACACAATACTATTATTCCATTATTAAAAGAGTACATACTTATCTTTATCAATCAGTCTTTCTTTTTATATTCCTCAGATACAAAGCCTATACCATATCTAAAAGACCACTTGTAAACTAAAGGCCTCTTTTCAGGCAAAGGTGCTGCTTCTGCTGCTGCCACGGAGATACGAGGTTCTGGAGCTTCGGCTGTTGCAGACATAGAACGGGCTGCTGCAGACATAGCACGTGTAGTCACAGGCATAACTACCTGAAGAAAGTTGAAGTAAGTTAGAAGTCTTGAAAACCTGCAAACAAAACAACAAACAGAATACAGTCACTCACCCGGATTTCTCTGAGTCAAACACCCAGTCGTCAGGCTTTTCCTCAGGAAACTCCCTATAGTGCTGGTCCCACCAACTCTTGGGTAACTCCTTTGACTCATCCGGCTTCGGATCTGCTTTCTTTTTACCCTTAACTTTCTTTTCTGCAGCTGCTGCTTTTTTCAGTTTCTTTTCTTCGGCTTCTGCTGCCAGCTCTACCCTTCTTTTGTTAGCCATAAGTATGGTCTTTTCCTGAGGGGTCTGTTCAGCTGTTGCTGCTGCTAACTGTTCTCTCAAACTGCCTATTTCTTCTCCATAGATATGCTCAGTGTTTATCAAAGTATCCTGACTCTCTTCATATTTTTCCTGCAAACTTTTCAGTTCGGTTTCCAGTTCAGTGATGCGTTGGTCTTTGTCATCCGGAGTTCTGTCAGGGGACTTCAGAACCCGGATCTTGGTGGCCGGTGCTCTTTTCAAAGCAGCTATTTCCTGGTTCAGTTGGTTAGTCAGTGTACAGTTTTCAAGGTTTGCAGCAGTCAACTGGTCAATATGTTCCTTTTTTTCAGAAAGGTCAGTCTCAGCGAGGAGAAGTTCAGCTTCGTTCTCAGAAAGGGAAACTTTCAGCTCAGAGTTTTCACGGGTCAGTTCTTCGATGCGTGCAGTCAGTTCACTGTCCTTTTCAGTTTCCTTTTCAGGGAGCCCGTCAGGGTATTTCAGGTCATAAAAACCCAACTCGTTGTCTATTATTTCACGCTGTTCTTCAGTCAATCCGGTATCCTCCAACTGACTCAGAACTTTCAGGTATTTTTCACAGTCCTCTTGCCAGCAACAGTAACCGCAAGAGCCCTTAGACTTTTCAGAGTCAGAGTCAGAGTCAGAAAGAACTGGGGGTTCTGGAACTGAAACTATCGGTTTAGAACTTGTACTGGCTGCTGGTGGTGCTCCTTTGATGCGTTTCGGCTGGCGAAGTTTGGTGTTCGCAGGAGAAGCACCGGGCGAATTCACGGTCAGTCTTGCCATAGTGAGCGATAACTGTGCTGTATTGTCTGTTTGTTTGGAAAAAAAAGAAGAACTGGTTTCTTCCATACTTTCAATAAAAGAAGAACAGGTATTACTCAAAGAAGAAAATTCGCTGTCGTGTGCAAGGTTTGTAAAAGCCTCTTCTTGATCCGCTGCACGAACGGCGGCAAAACAAGGAACAACAACTTTTTTGTGCAACGTATCAACAATAGAAGTATAAACTGTGAGGTCATCCGAGTTCTGAAGCCGCTCGCACTGTTTGACAAATAACGCGGGAGCCCCTTCTATCGATAGAACCTTCTCGCAAGTATCAACACGGTGCGAATCCACGAAACAAAAGACACCACCGTAGGCACACTTTCCGTCACAGCGTACATACGTATTGTTTTCGAACTTTAAAGCAACACAGCGAGCGTTTCCAACTCTGGCTTTTTTCGAACGATTCGCAAACGTTGGCAGTTGACGCAACGGATCCCATATTGCCCCTGCACTGTTAGGTTTACGCGAAGTTACAACAAGGACAGGAGAAGATTCGTCCATATTTTTACCTTTAAGAAGGTTGAAGAAAGCAAGCGAGCTGTGCGAAAGCTGTGCTGACGGTGGCTGGCGGCGGAAACTTTTGTGAAAAGTGATGTAAATAGCCTGTTGGCGGCTATAAGACAAAGATACGATGATAAGATACGATGATAAGATAACGCCGCCAATCGCAAACGTCATCACATACATGGACGCTTAGTCTGACGCTTAGTCTGACGCTTAGTCTGACGCTTTTGGACACTTGATCTGGTGACCGCCACGTTACCGTCTTCGTGCGTGCGTACTTCGTACTAGTACTGTAGTGTCATCATAATCGTAAATTGAAAACTGTTTTTCGCTAAGTATTTCCCTGGGAATAGAGATAGAGAAAATTAAAAAGAACTTTTACCAATTATTTCTTTGTTTTCATTTAAGAAATAAATATAAGTATATATATTAATATGGCTTTGACTGAAGCTCAATTAAAAGCTCAAAGGAAGTATAGAGAGACTCATGTTGAAAAAACGAAGGCTTTGAACCGTAAGCATCAAAAAACATGGTACGAAAATCACAAAGAATTGCATCGAGAAAAATGAGGGAATATCAACGATGTCGTCGAGCAATGTTAAAAAACGCTATTTGTTGCCAGAATTGAATTATATTATATATATTAGTGTTTTGGCAACATTCATCGCTTATTCTTATAAACATATTTAAAGAATATTATGTATATATAAGTATATATGGATTTCGCAAACATTGATAAGAGTAAGCATGCTATTGTTAATTATCTCGGTCTCAAATGGATCAAGAATATTTCCAAAATGTATGGTGCTCAAAATTATGTCTTGTCTACCATAGAGAATGAAGAAATTCTAATAAAAGCTGAAAATCCAAATCATCAATCATCTCTTTGGACAAAAGTAAATCATCAAGAATTGTTGAAATTGATACAAAGTAATCATGGTATTTATGAAGTTATACAATCTCATGTGAAACGAAAAGTGTTCTTTGATATTGATGGGAAGGAAGAAATAAATCTAAACGTATTGAAAACAACTATTCTTGATAAATTCCCAAATGCCAATATGCAAATTAGCGGCTCAACTTTACCGAAAAAAGGAGTACCAAATTGGTCATATCATATTACCTTATCAAATTACTACTTCAAGAATTTGAATGATATGGCACCGTTTAGAACATGGACATCAGATGTCAAACACATCGATAATTCTATTTACACATCAAATAGAAACTTCAAATGTATCAATCAAAGTAAATCTAATGAATTGAGAATTCAACAATATATAGAAGGTAGTCCATTCTTAACCAAGCATTGTGTATTGATAGATTTCGATGAAGATAGTATCGATGCAAGTACATTGCATTGGGAATTTCAAGATAATGAACACTTGGGGAAACAACATTCTACAATTGATTTAAGTACAATAGTTGGTTTTCAATTGGAAATCCCGAAAGATTTCGATTGGTACACGACATCGTATCCACAAATCCTATCGATGATGCCAAACAAACCGAGAGGTCAAGAACATGAATTGCATCATACTATCACATGGGTGATAATGCTTTGGGCATATCATAGTAATATATCAATGGAACAATTTTTGAAATGGGTATCTCAAAAGGATGACGATAGAAAGCGACTTGAAAGGTACGAAGACTATTGGAATCGATCGAAGGATTCCTTCAATCCCGGCGATAACTTTATCAAGAATTTACTCTTACGATTCTATCCAAAGTTGTTTGAATATGATCGAAATTGTGTGAACTTTATTGAAAATTGTAATGTAGAAACAAACATGTATATGAATGATGAAAGATATCTATCTTGCGAAGACATTCATCAAGCATTGGAACAATCACCGATTATATACCTTACATCGTACATGGGGGTTGGCAAGACTAAAGCGACTATCAACTATCTTGATAAATATGAAAAACAATCGAGTATCATGTGGTATAGTCCAAGAATATCCTATGCCAACAACGTTACATTTCGGTTAAATCATTTGGGTTTCAAAAACTACAAGTCATTCAAACCGAAAGACCCGAAGATTACCAAAGAGAAACGATTAACCATGTCTATGGAAAGTCAATATAAAGTCATTGATCCATTTGCTGACCAAGAAAAAGCATTTGATATCATCGTTTTGGATGAATTAGAAACTTTCAAACAAGTATTGATAAATGACACAACACACCATAAACATCTTCCGGAAAACTGGCGAGTGTTTCTCCAATTGATGAGGAATGCCAAAAAGATAATCATAATGGATGCCTTTCCTCATAAAGCTATGATAGAATGGCTTGGCTTATTGCGACCTGAAAGAGTGCTAACACTTGGTAATGAGTTCATTCCACCATCACAAAGGGTCATCAAGTACGATAACAAAGATGAATGGAGGCAATCTCTCATCGATGAATTGAACAAAGGATACAACATCACTCTCTTCTATCCATACAAAACTGACTTCAAAAAAGGAAAAGGCATCTATTGTTATGGAATGGATACATTCAAAGATATCATTTTACAAGAGACCAATTTGGAAAAAGATGATATCATGTGCTATCATGCTATGAGCGATGACAACGATAAACAAACGACTTGTGATGTAGATACCGTTTGGTCGACAAAACGATTAATCATTAGCAATGTATCGATCACCGTCGGTGTTAATTATGAACGATTGCATTTTCACAAGAAGTTTGCCTTTCTCGACCCAAATACCGTAGAACCGAGAAACTTCTTCCAAAACCTGGGGAGAGTGAGACAATACCATACCAATGAATTACATCTATTCTATAAGAAGTATGAAAAGTCCTCCGTAACCAAAGGGTTTACGATGCCATACAATGCACCCGATTGTCCAATCTATCGAAAATTAGCATTGATATATCAAGAAGAAATCTTAGCAAGGAACGACTCGGTGTATAGTTACTTTTTTGAAAAATGTGGTTATATCAATTTTGAGATGTATAATGGATCAAAGGAAATCGTTTGGAATAAATTGGACGAGTTCAATGCCACGGCGTATTTTGCATATGGAAACATCGAAAATACTGATATTGTAGATATACATGAAAAACTGAACCCATTGGTATATAAGAATCAATCATCAATGACCGATAAGCTTCAAATAGCCAAGTATCATTTTCAAAATCAATTTGAAGAAAACATACCCGAACATTTCGTCAAGGATTTGTGGAATAGAAAATTGATCAACTTTGTTCGAAAATTCAAAATGTTCTATCAAAACGAAGATCATATACTATGGAGTTTGTTTTATCAAAATGGAGCGATTGATACCTTAGAGTTACCAAACAATCCATATTGGAACATCGATATAGAGAAATTCAAAGAATTCTTTATGATAGGATTTACGGGCTCAAAGATATACCCAAGTGTTATTTGTAAAGCATTAAATGCATACTTCGGAACAGATGTATACTCGATCGAGAGAGATACAAAAGGTAAGCGTGTTCGATTTCGTCTCCCCGGAAGTAACAAAATTGTTGATAAATATGTACATACAAGAAAGTGGAATCATTTTGTACCAGCAATAAGACAATTTCTAAAATAGCGTTAAATGTATCCAAAACACTAATATACATAATATAATTCAATATTGGAAACATTTAACGTTCTATACTATAAGATGAAACGCACACCGTGTCAACGATGTATCGCTATCAAAAAGGATGGACAACGATGTAAGAACATGACATGCAAATGGTCACCAATGTGTTACGCTCATAGACAAGTCAATGTACAAAACAGTACTATAGCCGACTCAGGTCAAGGTGGATTTGCAAGAGTTGATTTAAAAAAAGGTACTATGGTAGGACGATATACCGTGGGCACGATCAAACTTGATGCTGATCAGTTGCCACCGATGAATGATAGAACTCACATTTGGCAAAAGAATGCCAATACATTCTTTGATGCTGAAAAAACCAACTCGGTAGCCGGCAAATACAATAGTTGTACAGCACGAGATGCCAAACGAACCGGTTGTTCTCAGAATGCCAAAATAAATTCTGTTGGGAATGTGAAGCTTACAAAAAATGTTAAGAAGGGTGCCGAGATCTTCGTCCCGTATGGAAAAGATTATTGGAATAGATAGTATCTGATGCCAACGACATTTTATGATTTGCCAAAAGAACTTCAAGATAAAATATATTTTATGAAATATCAATTAGAGCTCAAGGACCGCCCGACAATTGACATTGAAGAGCTTAAAATATGGCGGGATTTTTTTGGTCTTCTTGACCGGGAACAATCCATTCATTGAAATTTCGGCGAAACATACTTGGATGATTTGGTTTGCGATGAAGGTCGATAAACAGAAAATCATGTGGCCCTTGAATGGCTTGATTGTACACCGAGTTGAATTGATCGATTGGAATCTCCCCTCCGACCTCCTCACCAATCTTATCTATCTCTTTTTGATTCTTGTTTCGGAAGACTAACATATGTGTAAGATTGCCTCGTATGGATTTTAAGAGTCCGCCACTCGAGCTCGTGTAATTCTGACAGGCGAAAAGGAGGGTGATTCCGAGGCTAGAACCCTTTAGTTTTCCAAGATGTCTATGTTTGATGACCATGTTGCTGAGCTTACTTGAAGGTCTCATCATGTCGGTATCTTGTGTATCATCAAAGGCAGCAATGACTGGCCGTTTGCCACCATACTTGTGTTGTGGAGGAAGTATATTACCATTCTCGTCCCCAAATTCCAACATCAATTCACCGGGAATCTCATACACACTGATATTATGATTGTTTAACATTTTCATTAACTTCTTGTACCTTTCCATTTTCTCTTGATATTCATCGTACTCTTGAGCTTCGGTATCAAGGATACCTTCAATCTGTTGGGGGACATCGATGGTAGGCTCTAATACATCACCTTCATCAAGCGGTAAGTCTTTGTAATAATGCATGTTGTTATGATAGGTGGGAGATACGAGTATGAGTCGGTCTAAAGCATTGTTTTGTTTCATCAATCGTAATAGGTGTGTAAGACTACAAGATTTGCCCGTTCCACGTTTCGCACAGGCCAAGATGACACCATGCAAATTTATAAAATCGTCACTTGTGTCTATCGGAAACGCTGAACTCGTTGGTACTTGAATATCATATGATTTATCTTTGAGTTTCTGAAACTGCATATATTATAACGATAGAAATAGACTAGAGTAAGCCTTATCATAACCCGGGTCCATTTCCGCGTCTTTCTTACGAGGTGGTGGTGATTGCGATTCAACTCGGCTTTGCTTTCGTCTAGTAGACTTCCTAACGATCACTTCAGGCTCTTCTTCCGATTGAGAGCTATCAGATTCAACGATGACTACCTGCTTTTTCGGTTTCTTCTTAGGGGCTTTTGGTTTCTTGACAACGATATGTTCCACTTCTGGTTCGGGTTCGGGTTCGGAATCTGGCTGAGGTTCTGGCTGAGGAGATTTTGTCGTTGCCTTCTTAATCGTCTCTTGTGCGTCGGCAACTTTTTGAGATTCCTTAAGTTGTTCGGCCATCTTGACATCTTGTTTTTGTTTGGCTTTGGCTTGGCGAGTGGCAAGAGCTTTCTCTCTCATCAATCGTAGGCGTTCAAGTGTATCTGGGTCGGTAATTTTCTGACCTTTAACTGGCATTAAGTAACTATAAGATACCCTAAGAAATAAAATTTCTTGATCTGACCTAAGACAATCGCTAATACGTTAAATGTTGTCAATATTGAATTATATTATATATATTACTGATCGGGAAACATTTTGCGTGATTTTATATTAGTATAGTATATACATGACCAAGGAGGCTTGGATTACAAAACTAAGGCAATGTGCTCAAGAATATAGACAAGAACACGGAATCAAAAAGAAGGGTAAGATGACACAAGGAGATAAATTGAAAAGCTTGCGTGGTCGTCCGGTCGTTAAAAAGCCGAAGGCAAAAAGTAGAACCGTCTTAGACCATGGTACTCCATCAGGACAACCGGTGTATCAACAGCCCGTCAAAGATGCTGCTTTGCCGACCAAAGCACCTCGTAGGATAGCTCCTATCATGGTAGCACCTTTAGACCAAACAAGCATTGGCACAATAACGGGTGACTCAGTATTTCAACGACCTACCGAAGAGTACACCGGTGTTTCAAATTATCGAAAAGCCATTGATGATATTGAGAAACGTATAAAAATGAAAAAACAAATGAAAAAACAAATGAAAAAAAGTCGCGGTGATGCCACAAAAATATAATTTATATAGTATAGGAAGATGCCCCCTAAATTGAGAAAGCAAAATCCTGAGGCACGCCATAAGCTCACTGCTGCAGATTGGGAAGACTTACAAAGTAAAAATTTAAGTGGTGACGATCGGACGAAAGCCATACGTGATTACAAGAAGAAGTATCGGAAATCAAAAGAGAAGGTTGAGAAAGTTACAAGACGACAATGGACCAAGATAGGTAAAAAGCCTGCTAAAGAACAAAATAGACTTGATGAAATCAATAAGTATACCGTCGGAGATTCTAAAAGACATATCAAGAAATTCAGTACCGATGTTGAAAAACTTAAGGTTCCCTTTACAACGTTTCTTGAAAGAGCTGGTCCCGATGGTAGCAGTTTAAACTATTGGTTACCTGATAAATCAAAAGGAACTCAACAAATTTCGATGAGAGCTGTGTTCGAGGATGGGACCACATCCAAGTGGGTCAAAGGTTCAGATCGCCAAGATGTGATGACGAAATTTGAAGAGATGCTGCAAAGTCCGAAGGGTGGAGATAGCAGCAAAAAGTCGGTCGAGGTTGCCAAAGATATCGAAGTTGAATATTACTCTTCCAAACCACCAGAAGGTAAAGGTAGCAAATGTACGGCAGCTCCGAAGAATAGTGTTGAATTGCGATTGAAGCAATGTGTGATTAAGATTGAATCTCGCAACAATTGTGGTATCAAATCTTTGGAACTTTTACATAGGAAACGAAAATTAGATAAGATGTTGAGTGATAATCTTATAAAAAAGAATCAATATGAAAACAAATGGAAGCAACTCAAAAGAGATGCCAGCAATCATAGAGGCAATATTTCAACAATATCTAATCAGCTGCGTTTGAAATTGTTTCCGAAAATGGATCAAAATGGAATCAATATAGAAGACTTTTCTATTTTAGAAAAACATTATGAAACTAATATATTTGTGTGGGGTATCACTGAAAGACTTGGTGGTGATCCAATCATGTATTACCCGCCGTACTTTAACGAACACAATGACTATTCAAGTTATAATGATAGTTATCACATACTCTTACATGACAATCACTATGAACCGATTACAAGGATTGATTGCTTCAAAGGCAAGACCTACAGACCATCATGTTCTCAATGCAAGTCTCAGAAATGCATCTTTGCAAACAAGGATACACGATTGTCATCAGGCAATAAACAATGGCATCATTGTGAGATATGCAATCGTAAGTTTATGAATGAAGAATGTTATAATCTTCATAAGGAATTGGTGACCTGTGCTAATGTACACAAATGTAAATTATGTAATGTTATCTTTAATTCTAAAGAGAAACATATATGTGGATACAAGTCATGTCCTAATTGTAAGATCGTTTGTAATCTGCATGAGCACAAGTGTTACATGACCAAGGTTGAGCCGAAATCCATATTGGACTATAAAACCATTGTTTGTTTTGATTTTGAAACAATGAATGACAACGGCAGATTGATTGTTAATCATTGCGAGAGCCAATATCACGACGGTTCGTTTGTCATTCACAAAACAATAGATGACTTTCTGGAATGGGTATATTTGAAAAAACATGATAATCATACCTTCGTCGCCCATTGCGGGAGTCGCTTCGATTTCCGATTAATAGTAGAACATATCATCAATGTCCAAAGAAAGCCTCCACAAGATATATTATATACTGGTGCCGACATTCTATGTATGAAAGTTGGAAACGTGAGGTTCATTGACTCATATATGTTTATGTCAAGACCATTACATGCTCTTCCGGAAATGTTCGGCTTTGAACATGAAATCACGAAGGGATATTATCCACATCTTTTCAATACAAAAGAGAACGAACACTACATGGGTCTTTATCCCGATATCAAATATTACAATCCAGAAATCTTACAACCCGAAGCTTATACAAAGTTATATCATTGGTGGTTTGAGAAAAAGAGTAAATGTTGTATTTTTGAACATCCAAAAGAGCTTGCGAGATATTGTCACGATGATGTTACGATTCTTCGTCGAGCTGTCTTCGCTTTCAGAGATTGTTTTCTGAAGATTACCGATAACAAGTTTGATCCATTCAGTTATTTGACATTAGCTCAATTGGCGGTGAACATATGGAGAAATGAGTGTATGCCCAAGGACTCGGTGGGTATACTACAATCACTGACCAAATCGCAGAATGCCTCTATCAAAGAGAATCAATGGTTGGACTATATAGTACACACAACGTCGGCGAAGCTTGTCATAGATTTGGATGGTAAACGAAACTATAAACTCAAAGATACGGGGTTACACATATATGTAGATGGATTTGATAAGAACACAAACACCGTATATGAATTTCTTGGTAGTTGGTTTCACGCCGATTTGAAGAAATATCACAAAGATGATATTCAGTATCAACAGGGTCGGAGATCGGGCATGACATTTGGCGAAGTTAATCGACAAACCATGAAACGATTAGAGGACATCAAGGCAGCTGGCTACAATCTTGTATATATATGGGAATCGGACTGGGATTCACAAGTGGCTCAATTGAAAACTTCACATGTTGGAAATGCATTCTTAGATAGACAAATTTTAGCTTCTCCCATTCATGATAGAGACTCCTATCATGGTGCAAGAGTTGATTTAGGCAAGTTGTTTTATAAATGCAAAGACAATGAATATATCAGATATCAAGACTTCAACTCTATGTATCCTTCGGTAATGAAGACCAAACGGTTCCCGAAAGGGCACCCGGAGATTATTAGAGATGTTAAATCCCTTGATATTCATGGATACTTTGGATTGATTAAATGTAAGATACTACCAAATAAACATTTGAAGTTTGGTGTGTTACCGCACGTTACAAACAAATTGATCTTTCCGTTGTATGAAATGGTCGGAACATGGACCACGGTGGAATTGGAGAAGGCTATTGAAAAGGGATATAAGATTCTTGACATCTATGAAATTAAACATTGGAAGGAGGCTACAACTGATTTGTTCGGTGCTTACATTGATAAGTTTTTAAAACTCAAGACCGAGTCGTCAGGGCCACCTGATGGTGACATAGATACATTCATAAAAGACTTTGAATTTCATGAAGGTATCAAGTTAGACAAACGAAACATCAAATACAATCCAGGTATGAGACAAGTTGCTAAAGACATGCAAAATATATTATATGGAAAACTCGGTGAACGATCAAACAAATCTAAAAGTAAGGTCATTCAAAATCCAGGTGAGTTCTACAATACAATCAGTAATAAGAGGTACGATTGTAAATATGAGTTTATTGGATCTGAAGAGAATGAGATGGTATTGATGAATTTTACCGAGAATTCTGATGTGTATGCCGACACACGGTTTTCAACGAACGAGGTGTTGGCCGCGTTCATAACCAGCTATGGACGATTGAAATTGTACGAGCTGATAGAAGCCACCGGGTTCTCAAACGTATTATACTTTGATACTGATTCTATTATATATATAGAAACTGAAGAGAACCATCATATATATCACGGGACTGGTTATAGACAGCCATGGTTAGGTTATCTTAAGTGTGAGCTTCAAGGATTGGAAAAAGAACATGGTAAGTGTATTGAATTCCTGAGCACTGGACCAAAGTCATACAGCCTGAAGTTCGCCGATGAATATTGTATGACCAAGATAAAAGGTTTCTCTTTGAGTACTGAAAACCTAGAACATATCAATCATAATGTTATGAAAAATATGATTCTAAATCAAAGGAACGACCCAGTCAAAATGAGTAACCTTGTTATCAGACATCAATCAAAAAGCAACAATCACAGATTGTTGCCATTAGGGTTAGAAGTCAGATCGGAATCTAAGACATTTAATTTCAGTTATGACAAAGGAAACATTGATTGGACGACATGGGACATTTTGCCATTGTCGTAAAAGCGGTAAATGTTTCCAAAACACTAATATATATAATATAATTCAATTCTGGCAACATTTAACGCTACCATAATAATCGATCTGCATAGTATCCATTGCTACCGACGACATTGCGGTCTTTCTTGTGTCTAATTTTGTACAACCGACGTCGTTCATCGGCATACTCTTTACCCTTATTGGCCATGTATGTAGGGTAATCAGAAGCACCTCGCTGTCCGACCTGAGCGATCAATTTACCATCCTTGAAAACATCAATCTTTTTGCTCTGATTATTTGATGGGCTGATTTTAACACCGAGTTTCCGTGCTTGACTTTTTGTGTAAGCTTTGATTTGATAAGTCATTGTATACTATATGTAAGACTATATTATATAGTATGACAAGTAAACCAATATCTGAGAGTAGACTCCAAGAATTATATCTGGACCCGAAGATCGGAATGAGCGGTGCCAATGCATTCACCAAAAAGCTTAAGGCACAAGGTTATAAAGTCACAGAGTCTCAGGTCAAATCTGCTATTTCCAAGACTGAGACATCACAAGTTTTGGCACAACCTAAAAGGGTATCTCGTAAGGATTATTTTCCAATCTACGCACCTGTTGGGAAAAACAGCATCCAAGCCGATCTCGCGTTTCTGCCAAAAGAAAAGTCGGTGAACAAAGGGAACGCCGTGATTCTGACTGCGATTAACATTAACACAAACAAAGCTTATGCCATTCCATTAAAAAGTAAAACGGTGAGGGATAAAAACAATAAAAGATCGGAGGACGTTGAAGGCATAATTTCCGCTATGAAACGATTGATAACCGAAACCAAAATGAAAACCCTTACAACCGATTTAGGATCTGAATTTACAAACAAACCAGTTCAAGAACTATTGAAACAAAAGGGTATCAAACATTACACGTCTCAAGCTGAGGATTACTCTCGTCAAGGAAAGATTGAAAGATTCAATAGGACATTAAAACGCAAATTGCAAAAGGTTTTTGCATCCACTGGCAAGAGCAATTGGGTGAACTATATAGATGATATCGTCGATAACTACAATGGAACAACAAACCAAGGTAATATCAATGATACCCCTCCTGATGACATGAATAAGAATCGTGTTATTAGAAGTGTCTTGTTGAAACGCAATCAAACTGCCAAACTCTTACAAAAGTTAGACATTAAACCAGGCGATCGAGTGAGATTACGTGTGACTAAGAAGACATTTGATAAAGAGAGTCAAACATGGTCTACGCAGGTGTATAAGGTCAGAAGTAGAAAGGGATTGTCTTTCGTAATAGAGGACGGCGACGGTGATACCTTAAGCCGACAATATAAGCCGCGAGAATTGAAAGAGGTTCAAGGACCTGTTTCTAAACCATCCAAAGAAACTCGTGGGACCAAGACTGACAGTGAAAACAAGCAGGCCGCAAAATCTGAGCGTGCGTTGAAGAAAGAGGGTATAGAAGGTAATACTGCTTCCAAGACATCTAGAAACTATGACAACTATGAAGTTAATGTGTTCATTAGCGATAAGAAATCGCCAAACTATCAAAAGACTTTGAAAGGATATCTTAAGCTCAATCGATCAAGGAAAAGTAAACGTAAGTATCAGTTGATATTCTATGACAAATCGGAAGAGGATGAGTTCGTTGATATTCCTGACCCTGAAATTAAGTTGTTGAAAAAAAGAAAATCATAGGTAATATATATGAAACCATACTGCGGGTTTAAAGATAAACCCCCGAAAGGACGAACTCTCGGTGCCCGGAGATATTGCAAATCAAGAAATCAATTACGCCGTTTTGGTCGTATAGCAGTCGTGGCTCCAAATAATCATGCACCAGGCAATCACAATCCCGGACCGAGCAATAGTACATAACGGGCAATATTCTTTGAATATTGCTGTTTTTTTCTACATTACTTTAATGAGAACGATATTGACCGATGAGGTTGGAAGACGCAATTGTATGAAAATGATGGGAATTGCCAACGGCTCAAGTTCAGACACTCTGTTCCGAGGATATGGTAAACTCGCTAAAAACAACTACGTGATAACGATGCCGAGTCACAACAGTGCGGTATTCTACAATAGTTTGAGAAATTCAATCATAAACACGGAACCATTAGTAAGAGACATTCAGGACTATAGCAGTGGTATTGATACAACCAGGCCTAATCCTGTGATGCTAATGTCACAAGAAGAAAGAGATCAAGAGACTTTAGAACGTATTGAGAGTAGTCAACAAGAAAGAGATTCAGCTATAAATGACGAAGTTGAAGAAATTAATAAAGAAATGCCGTCACCAAGTCAACAACGTGCACAATTTTTCGCAAGACGTCCAGGCAGGCTCAAGGAAAGTGAACGTCTTCAAAGGGATGCTCAAAGCTTTATGGACGACGGGGATGGTATCGGGTCGGCTGAAAGTGCTGCTTCAAGTTCTGGTGTCGGAAATATAGAACGAAGTCAAAGGACTACTAGAAACATTCCTCGTGAGAGATTTTCGCCGGGATAGTAATGAATATTCCTTGTAATCAAAGCTATCAGTCAAATATTTACTGTCGCCCAACATACTTGTCTTTCAGTGCTGCCAAATTCTTTAAAGAGCCCGAAAAAAACGATACGTTATATAAGGATAAACCACAAAATGTTTCAACTGTCCCTTTTAAAACAAATATCGTCAACAACGACCGGAAACACGGGCCAATGATTAACACTCTTTTTCGTGAAAGCGTCAACTTACAACCTTCTGAAATTGAACAACAATTCACACCAGAACTCCGAGAAAAAGCTTTACATGTTCAAACATCTGGATATTTAGGGTCACGAGAATATCAACCTGATTTGTACTATCCAAATTCGTTTGAGGACCAAACTATATCCAATGCACAACGATTTGTCAACAACGAGATTCCAAACAATAACTTTGCATTAGATCGGGAGCTATCAAATTATGATGCTGCCGTTCTTGTCAATCCTGATGCCAACAGAGTGCATGTTGCTTACCATGGGGCATCCAGCAATCCTATGTATAGAAATGAGGATGTCACTGACATCAAGTCAGTACTGCGTGGCCAAGAATCAAATAGACCGTCATTCTTGCGTGCTGAAGATGTGTTTGATAAAGTAAGACAGAAATATCCAAATCACAACATTGAACCAATGGGATATTCTCTAGGAGGTGCCAAGGCCATACATGTGGCCGATAAGTTTAAATTAAAGAGTACTACATTTAATCCTTTCTTATCGCCGTTATCACATCAAGTTGGTGGTGGACGCCATGACATTCATAGAACCGTCACAGATTCTACAACGGCCGGTGCTCTTTACAAACCTGCAAACTCACAAAGAAATATATTTCATTACTTTCCTGAGAAAAGACAATCAACGTTATCATCGTATGTGCCTGATCAACATAGCTTGTCGCAGTTCTTTCAATATCCAACTAACAATAAAGTGAATAAACTAAATCTTATGAAATCTATAGGGAATGTATTGAGCACTGGTTTAGATGTCGTGCAAGGTGCTCTGGCAGCTGACCATGGTCTTCGTATGGCAAGACGAAACACAGAACCATCAACATTTTTAAACGCTATAAGTGAAGATTTGAATCCCTATGGCATTTTTGGAGTTAATATAGACCCAGATTATAAATTGACTTACGACACGGCTCCGCCGGAAGCTAGATTCCTAGCCGATGCCATTAGTGGTAGAGATTCCGATAGAATGACGAGTTTTGAACGACAATCGGAAAGACGTTAAATGTTGCCAATATTGAATTATATTATATATATTAGTGTTTGGGAAACATTTAACGCTTTCAAATTTATTCTCTATATATTACAATGGATCGTCAAGAATTGATACGCTTAGCCAAACTTCAATATCCCGATATTAAAGATGCTCATGTAGAATTGCTTGTAGATGATTATATCAAACGTCCAGAATTTTACGATGACCTTTGTACTGGAAACATTGAAGAACCAATTCCTTTAGATCGGGATACTGTTGATTCTATAAAAGATAATTGTTATATTAATATAGATGAGCGTAATTAGCACAAGAACGCTATTCTTGTCTTCCGAAGACAATAGCAATGGAGACGCACGTGTTTTGCAAATGAACATACCCACTCAGCTGATAAGTTACCGAGCACAAACCAAATTGAGATTAACTTTGAATACTCTCTCTTGTGCAAAGACATGGTATAGTATTAACGAGACCAATGGCATCTTCTATGTGGGTGATATGGCAAATAATACTTTAACGGAAGTTCAAATACCTTATGCAAATTATACTGATTTAGACCAACTAACAAGATTATTACAAACAAGCATAAAGACTGCCATTGTTGGATACACCGGTGATGTAACTGTGTTATACAATAATAGCGGCGATGGACTTGATTATAAGAATAAATTTCGTATAACGTTGAATCCTGCAGCACCCAATATTAAGTTTGTATCATTCAGCGTGAGTGGGGACTTTTTTGCTTTACCGGGAAGTAATTTACAAAATGCCCTAATTTCAGTTTCCACAGCTGGAAAATACAATGACTCAGATCAAGTACTCGGAGGTCGTGTTAATAGAAGCACAGCTGGTTTACGTGAGATATCTGAACTTATAGACTTGTTTGGCATCACCACACCCAACTCCGTGTTTCAATCTGTTTATCCATGTAACATTCAAACCAACGACGCCTTGTACCTTAGGGTCACATCGTTACCAACACACAATATTGAATCAACAAATCTTTCTACTTTTACAAATAATAACGAAATGATCAGTTCTGATATCTGGGCGAAAATACTATTGCCTAGTGACACGACGACAGACTTTATAAGATATATAGACCCAAACGACAACTTTGTTATTGAAGTGTCTGGGTCTCAATTTACTTCATTTAGAATCACACTTACAGATTCTAAAGCAAGACTGATCACATTGGCCTCTCCGACCCAAGCATCAGACGGCAGTATTAACTATTCATTAAGCATAAAGGTCGAAGAATTGGCACCTGCTGGTCTCTCAGATATTTTATAATCTTTATAATATATATACAAAAATGAGCCTCCCCATGTCATTGGCCTACGGCTTATCGAAAATGAACTCGTATTCCACCAATTACTTCAGATTGGAAACCACTAATCTTACTAAAGCATCGAGGTATTCAACTATAACTTTGAATCTGCCTGTCAATGCCATCGTTAATATGAAAAGTCTCAGTATGCATTGCAAAGGTTCGTGCAAAACTCCTATACAATATATGGACACTGCAGCTAAAAATTTAATTGTTACGCTTCCCAACGGGTTGGAAAAGCTCATCTCTAGGTGTGAGGTGTTCGCAGGAGGGCAGCAATTGACCACTGGTTTTCAAAGTTACAGCACGGTAGCAACCGTTCTCGACACTATCAAAACAACACTCAGTAAAGAAATGACTTATCAACGTGTTCTCAAAAATCAAGAAATCAATGTTGCTGACAATTTCTATGCCACACCACGTCCATACATCTTGAATACCTGGCTCAGCATATTAGGAGAAGCAGAACCTTCATACATTGATACAAGTCTTCTTCCTCCAGTTCAAATCAGATTGTATTTGCATGGGCCTGAGGTGTTAGGAGCGTTTGTCCAAGGTAGTCCACCTGAAGTCGATCTCACGGAAAAAGCTCAACAGACTTTAATCTCACAAGGGGACTTTTTATTAGACGACCTTTACTTTACCGTAGAAACAATCACTTTCAGTTCAGGTGTCTACGATGCCGCCGTGGAATCAAAATTGCGTGACGGTTTTTTAGAAATTCCGTATAAGAACTATTTTTCATTTTTTGAAGGGGCCTCTTCGATGTCCAAATCAACAAGGTTCTCTTTGAGTTCACAGTGTATTGATAACATATATGCTGTTCAACGCCCAGGGGATTATCGGGATAAACCTTTAGGACTTATCAAATTGGAAAACACCTGTGGTATATCTTACCTCCCGTCTTACTTTAGATTTTCAGCTGGTCATTTAGGTGCTCTACAATTTAACTTGAATAACCTGTTCGTTCCTAACTATCGAGTCGATCCTCTTGCAGCGTTCAATCTGCTCTGTATCGCTAAAGCTGACAACTACGGTACGCTATCGGGTTGTAAGATTAACAGTTATGAAGATTGGCTCAATAATCAGTTCATTCCTATGGTACGTTTGAATCTCCCCTCAGAAATGGGCGTCAGAAGCCTAACAGGATTGGATTCTCGGGGTTTGAACAGTTCCTTCTATTTTCAAACTCATGTAGCACAACCAGATGACGATTTACAAAAGGTAAATCTGACAAACAGTAACGAGGTAATGATTATTTGCGAAACGACCGCAGTTCTTCGTATCGGTCAAAACCGTGTGATCGAAACGGTATTTTAAAAAGCGGTTAATAGTATACAAACATGGCTCAACAACCAGGATTGGTTGGGTACAACATGATAAAAGATGTAGGACCGAACGTGGACAAACAGATTCACACCGCGACGATGTTTCAAATGTCAGGTTTTAGACCGGTTATGATGCAACAACTCCCGTGTAAAACAATCAATGACATCACATATCCACCATTCAGGATAAGCAACGTTCATCCTTTGGCGGGATACAAAAGTTATACTTTAGGGCATGGTGAAAAGCTTTCTCAAAAGATGGAAATGTTCCATTTTCCGATGGAGCATCCATTGAATAGTCGATTGTTGCAACCTGTACCTTTGTTTTTTTCATAGATTAGTATATACAATGTCAGCTTTCGGAAATGAACTAAATGCAACAACCTTGACTTATGCCAATACTACGTTTCGCACAACATTAAGAAATGGAACAGATATAGAATTAACAGAGGATGACGTACAGAATCAAATTATATTAGGTAATACTGCCTCAATTGTTCGGTTGCCGGAATGTCTACCTGCTATCAAAGGTAAAATGTTTACAATTTATAACGGAACAGCCAAAACGGGCGGAATAGTGACTCTTCAAAAGTTTGCAGGTGACAGAATAAATGGATATTCAGACACAATTGACGGCGATATTACTTTAGAAAATGGTGTAAACAATGGCGACAGTATAACGAGCGTCACTCTAATTGCATCAGGCGAAAGGACGTATCAATCAGGTTCAACTACCATTGTTGAACTTCCAGGAAATTGGTATGTGATTTCAACATCTTATCGGAATACAGGATAAAATATAAAAAGTATAATATATAATGTCAGCTTTCGGTTCAAATTTAATAGTGAAAGAAATCAACGGTAAACCATTTGTAAATGGCACGGGTCCAACCGATACACTAACGTGTGATACAGTGGTGTGTCAAACTATAGGCAGCGTTGAATCACCGCTTGAGACCATGCACATCGGCTCGGACATACGCTACCAGAACGATATCAAATTTATAGATACTCAAGACCCATTGAATGAACGAGAACAAATGTCCTTGTTGACAGATGGGTCGCTAAAAGTACACACATCAATCAAATTCAACGATTTCGTGTTGAACAATCCAATATCGAAATCACGATTCTCTGCAGGCCTCGATGACCTCGATGCATCGTTTGAGATTAAAAGCTTGGATCCTGTTGAACAAACACGAGTTAAGATAGGCGAAACGGGCATCAACGAGGTAACCTGCTTGCAGACAACAATCAATATAGAGCCTTTCGGCAATGGGGTATTGATAAACGACGGCCCACTCGTACTCAATACCGGCGATTTAACATTGACAAGCGGTAAGTATCGAGGAGATGGCTCATTGTTAACTAACTTACCTTCTGGTGCAAATCAGAATTTACAATCGGTCACTGATCAAGGTAGCACGACCAGTGTCGCCGATGTTTCATACACCGGAACGGGTACCATGATTGTCAATCAAGAAAAACTGAGTGGCAATAATCTTAGAATTGAAAGTGGTTCTGGTGGTTTTGGTAAAGTATCAATCGGAGAACAAACTCAAGGGTATACAAACGCCGACCACATTGGAGACCGTTCTATCGCTATAGGTAGGAATGCATTGTCCATTAACAATACAACAAGTAATGATACGATTGCAATTGGTTCTGGTTCATGCAATAACAATTGCGGTTCTTATGTCGTGTCTATTGGGGACGACTGTGGGCAGAACAATTGCAAAGATGCAGCCGTGAACATCGGAAAATATGCAGGTGAATTTACAGCAGGTGAAAATGCAATCAACATAGGTGCTCTCGCAGGACAGAACTCTGCTCAAAGTGCGGTTAACACCGATAACACAATCGTTTTGAATGCAAGCGGGGTTGAACTGAATGCCGGTGTCGCAAGTAGTTTTTATATCAGACCTGTCAGGGCCAGTCCCGACCCAGCAAGCGAGTCACAAATGTTGCATTATGACACAGCATCCAATGAGGTCCGATATGGTCCTGTTTCTGGTGGCGGCGGTGTTCCAAGTTTATCACAGGTCCTTGCTGTCGGAAATACCGGTGGTACGATCAACCTCACTTCAGATTTGGATACGGCGGCCATAAGAATCACGAACAGTATTGATTGGGCTTACACAACACCAAACACATCTTCGATAACGACTGATGGTATTCCATTAACCCAACTCACAAGTGCTTATAGGAAGACTACATCACCAAACACATTCACAGGCCAAGTGTATACGATGGTAAACACAACAGCTTCTACAATAACATCAGGAACTGTTCTTTCTTTTGACGATGTAAGCACTAACATTAATGGTGTCAAGCCATATGCCGCTATCAACACCACTACTAATACCAATGTGGCCGTCATTGGTGTATGTGTCCAAGATAGTCTTGCAGGCAATTCTTGTTTTGTACTAATTAGCGGTTTCTGTTCTGTTAACTGTATTGATGGATCGTACACCAAGGGTCAGCTTTTAGGACTTCAAGCAAATGGTGTTGTCAATTCTTCGGCAGTTGCGGCGACTAATGGTGTAATCGGGTGTTGTATGGAAACCGTAACTCATGCATCGCCAAATGCAGTTATATGTTATTTACAACCGTCATTTAAATTGTAAATATATTATAAATGCCTGTAAAGCGAAATGATCCTAATTTACCAAGTTGTGAAACCGTCGTTCAAGATGGGGTCGGTATGAGAATTAAAGGAATTATAAATGGAAGACTCGCAAACACTCGATGTAAGGTAAGAAATATTGCTAACGCCCAAGGAAACGTAAGAAGATATAGTAAACAGAACTTACCAAAAACAAAAGCAAAAACAGAACGCCGAGATAAATGGGTGTCAGTATCCTTGGCAATGGACGATGAGAATGTTTCTTTGATATATGATACGGGTGCCATGATTACACAAATGTCTACCGCCGATGCCAGACGTATAGGAATAATTCATCCAGATGGCACGTCCGATTTTAACAACGAACCAGGTTTGGTTATTGGAGTCGGCGGTCAAGTAAATACTACAAGATTTCAGGATGTCCCATTAGTCTTAGATGCAACTGAAGAACTTGCTTGGGGAATAGTAAATGTCTATGATAATGCACATGGATTATTGGGCATTAATCATATAAAACAATATAAGCGATACCGCGTGAAATTTAAATAGCTACATATGATATATGTCAAGTTTTGGACAAAGTTTAGTTTGTAAGAATTTAACATGTGATACAATCAATAACAATTCCCCATCGGGTGGATCAAGCAAATGGACCGATGTTGCAGGGACAAATAATATAGAACGAGGTAACGGAGACGTGATTATAAAAGATACATTGATAGCTGAAACTGTAACAATCAACGACAAATTGATTGTTGAAAATGCTATCGAGATGTTGACGGGAGGTATACAGGCCGGTGCTGGCGATTTTACTGGTTGTGAATGTATAAATTTGCAAGTTGATAATGTACGGGGAAAATCGGGATCAGTTATCACTGTAAATAATGATACAACAATAAACGGAGGAATTGTTAACTTTGTACAAATTGGTTCCAAGACAAATTTAGAATTACAAGGGTCCAAATCTGCTAATTCAGCATTTATTAGTTTGAATACCGCTGGCGTTGACATATCAAATGCTTCAACTATATATTTCATAAATTTTGAAAAGAAACCTGATAATGGTACATTTTTCAGAATTAATATGTCAGGTGATATTTCCGGAGCTCGTAATGTGGCGTTAGAAAGATTGACATTGCCGACACAGTTGTCTTATAAAGGTTGTCAAATTATTACTGCTTTGACAGGTGGAAATGTAAATGACAGAACCGTAGTTATACCAGCGGGTAAATTCATTTGCTTCTTTGATTTGACGTTAGGTGCAGCCGATGTAGATTCTGGTGTAAAAGTCATGAATATCACATTTAATACATCTGCTCTTCCAATAACGAACGCACAAGTAGATGCTAGAAAATATACAATAGATGTAAGTGCAGTTTCAACAAACGATATTAATGATCCAATTGATGGATTGGTATATGACATTTTTGTAGAAAGTGGGCAATATGTGTTAAAACTGGACAGTGGACGCGATTTACTGGGACAACGTATAAACTTCCTGGCAAAATTTATAGAAATCCAATCTTAATGATAAGATATCGGAAGAGAAAAACGGTAAATGTATCCCAAACACTAATATATATAATATAATTCAATATGGGCAACAATTGCCGTATAGGCTTATAAATCACGCGGAATGTATCCAAAACATTAATATGTTATATAATATATGATATGGGCAACATTTAACGTTCTACTGATCGATCACGCGGAATGTATCCAAAACAGTAATATATATACTATAATTCAATAATGGCAACATTTACCGTTCTACTGATTGATTGTAGTGTCGGCTTATGCAGATCTGCCATAGATAACCGTAGGTGCTCACTACATGGGAAGCGTTCCGAAATACTGGGAAATCCTGGCAAAATACAGAAGGTACTTAAGGAATACAGTTGTATTTAATAAGGATACTCCCCCTCTACACGCTTCCCATGTAGTATCGAAACCTTCTCACAGCACAAAAGCAAATCAATTCTCAGTATTTGAATACATATATCATTTTTGTGACCTAAGACGGAGAGCGAAGGAGAAAGGGAGATAGAGAGGGAGAGATGTTTTATATCGGCTCACCGGCATCGCCTTCAGGGTTGGCAACTTGTTGCGTTGGAACCTCAACATCAGATGGAGGCCCGTCACTATCGGAACCTTTTCACAACACAAAAGCAAATCAATTCTCAGTATTTGAATACATATATCATTTTTGTGACCTAAGACGGAGAGAGAAGGAGAAAGGGAGATAGAGAGGGAGAGATGTTTTATATCGGCTCACCGGCATCGCCTTCAGGGTTGGCAACTTGTTGCGTTGGAACCTCAACATCAGATGGAGGCCCGTCACTATCGGAACCTTTTCACAGCACAAAAGCAAATCAATTCTCAGTATTTGAATACATATATCATTTTTGTGACCTAAGACGGAGAGCGAAGGAGAAAGGGAGATAGAGAGCGAGAGATGTTTTATATCGGCTCACCGGCATCGCTTTCAGCGTTGGCAACTGGTTGCGTTGGAGACTCAGCTTCAGATGCAGGCTTGTCACCATCGGAACCTTCTCACAACACAAAAGCAAATCAATTCTCAGTATTTGAATACATATATCATTTTTGTGACCTAAGACGGAGAGCGAAGGAGAAAGGGAGATAGAGAGGGAGAGATGTTTTATATCGGCTCACCGGCATCGCTTTCGAGTGCCGAGTTGGCAACTGGT
This sequence comes from Cymbomonas tetramitiformis, assembly GCA_001247695.2. Lineage (NCBI taxonomy): Eukaryota > Viridiplantae > Chlorophyta > Pyramimonadophyceae > Pyramimonadales > Pyramimonadaceae > Cymbomonas > Cymbomonas tetramitiformis. Next base: position 1,909 of record LGRX02009408.1, on the reverse strand, counting down.
TGCGTTGGCACCTCAGCCAAAGATTGAGGAAGAAGGTCCGCACTGCGGACACCCCCTGCCAACACGAAAGCAAATTAATTCTCAGTATTTGAAGAGATAACATTTTATCTAAGATAGAGAGAGGGAGATTTACCTATGATCCAAAGGTAGTGTTTCGATCTCACGAGTTCGTCGTCCTTTCCAGCTTCCTTATTTGCAAATCGGATGCGGGCCACCGTCGTGTCGTCTTCACGGACGCTGCCGTCTGGAGCTGTCCACGTCGGGGCGCTGTCCAAAATGTAGGCATATCCTCGTTTGTGGAATATCGGTGTGGTGTCAATGACGACGACATCTTTCTGCATCAAAGCAGTATCTTGTCCTTCAGGTCGAGGACGGACGGGCTCGTCTTGCACTGGGGCCTTTTCCGCCGCTTTTTGCAAGTTTTCGACGGACTCAGATACTTTCTCTGGAACGTTCTCCAACAGGAGATGATCTTCGGCTTTGCGAATACTCCCAAGATCTGGAAGATACTGTTGTGATCAAACGGATAGGTGAGAAGCAGCGGAACGCGATAAGCATTAAAATAACATAAAATTGACAGAAGGGGTGAATTTTGAAACCATTACCTCGGAGACAAACGCGGCCCATGTCGAGATGTGCAAAGTCGGTTCAACGATCTGGAGATTATTGTTTTTGGGGGTGTATTTCTTTGAGTTGAGTCGAGAATAATCCTCGTACTGCTCGGTGTGAATAGTATGCAATGTATCCACAAGTTCGGTGAAGCACTTGAGCATCTTTGGGAAATATTCGTTTTTCAAGTAGTCTGCTTCACCAAGATTCTTGTGAAGATTGTCGAGTCGCTCGTTGTCTTGCGTGATAAGCATGTACTTTGCATCGATAGCTCTGAAGATATCTACACGGCGGAAATGCCGGGTCGTGATGAAAGGCGATGCAGTAAAGCAGTCAGAGGCAGCAGTGTACATTTTGGGCACTGTACCAACGGGTCTCTTTTTTACGGGTTGCGCGCCAGGGCAAATGAATTTATCCATTGCGAGCATAATGCCTAAGAAGCGAGGATGCTCTGCTATGTCCTTGTCCTTGGCGAGATCGATATACGTCTTGAACCATTGTGCAACAACGGTCATCTCGGTGTCAGCGTCAGGTGCAGGGATTTCAGGGCGACCAAATGACAATACTTTGTCGATGATGATTCCCGCTAAGAGGTGCTGAGGTACTGAAAAGAACGAATGAATTCGAAAGGCTGAATTAGAAAAGATAAGCAGAAGATAAATAAGGCCTGAATTAGAAGGAGAAGGAAAACGAAGGGAAGAATGAGAGAAAATACTGACCAATTTTCCCAGTTCTCCCTTGCACGGGCTGCTGTTTGGGTACGTTTCTCTTCGGCATAGTATGAACGAAGTCCACGAACGGACAGCATCCCAGAGCCTGTTTATCAGCGACCACGAGTGCAAAAGGTTCGAAATTCTCGCCCGCTGCCATCGTCATCATGCCATGAATCACAAGCATCGACTCGCCGACAAGACTGTCTGCCTGCCTTGGAGTCTTGAGGAGGGGGTACTCGTAAGCTTTTGGGATGATGCTCATGCTCCACCATCCCAGACCATGTGCACCGCTTGTTTCCTTCGAATACATATCTGCAAGGACTGGAACGCTGTAAAAGTCATTATCACAAAGCTTCCGGGCAAAGGAATAGGCCTGAGGAGGCCCTTCAACTGAATCCGCGCCCTCTTCGGAAGAAGAACTCATAACCCTGCATGTCACCATGCACAGAAAACACAAATTAAGAAACGTAAATCATGAATGATATAAATATAACACGGCCCTGCTAAACAACATCATATCATATCTTTAGTATATTCATCTCTGAGCAATGGAATTATGTACACCAAACTTTTGCCCGAGATTTTCC
>LGRX02009407.1:0-24896 GCA_001247695.2 Cymbomonas tetramitiformis | reverse complement strand
CATCCCGGTGTCCCCACGTTGGGTGTGCCAGTGCATCCCGGTGTCCCCACATTGGATGTGCTTGACAGGTAGCTGAGTGTTGATCTTGCGCTTAGCCGAGGCACTTGACAGGTAGCTGAGTGGTGATCTTGCGCTTAGCCAAGGCACTCGACAGGTAGTGGGGATCTTACGCTTAGCCGGCGGAGCACTTGACAGGTAGCTGGTGGGGATCTTTGCGCTTAACCCGAGGCACTTGACAGGTAGCTGAGTGGGGATCTTGCGCTTAGCCGAGGCACTTGACAGGTAGCTGAGTGGGGATCTTGCGCTTAGCCGAGGCACTTGACAGGTAGCTGAGTGGGGATCTTGCGCTTAGCGAGGCACTTGACAGGTAGCTGAGTGGGGATCTTGCACGCTTAGCCGAGGAGCACTTGACAGGTAGCTGGTGGGGATCTTGCTTGGCAAGGCACTTGACAGGCAGGTAGCTGAGTGGGATCTTGGCTAGCCGAGGCATGACAGGTAGCTGAGTGGGGATCTTGCGCTTAGCCGAGGCACTTGACAGGTAGCTGAGGTGGTGATCTTGCGCTTAGCCGAGGCACTTGACAGGTAGCGAGTGGGGATCTTGCGCTTAGCGAGGCATTTTGCCAGGTAGCTGAGTAGGGATCTTGCGCTTAGCCGAGGCACTTGACAGGTAGCTGAGTGGGGATCTTTGGCTTAGCCGAGGCACTTGACAGGTAGCTGAGTGGTGATATTGCGCTTAGCCGAGGCACCGGACCCGCAGGAGGTGGATTCCGCTGAACGCCTGAAGCTCAATGCAAGCCCTAAGTGGTCTGTTCCCATCGAGCTCATTGAGTGGCAGCCCTCCTTCACACAGAAGGGCGCTCTGGGGATCTCTGGCGGCGCGTGGCAACCAGACTGGGCCATGACGGAGAGCTCCAAGTGCGCCTATCTCATTGCCAGACTTGTTGCCCTGGGCATCCCTGCTGCCACCTCTTCTGCGGGACCGCATCGAGAGCATCACCGGGGATGGGACGCAAGTCGCCCTTCGGCGGCTCGCTCCTTTCCAGGGGCAGCGCCCAAACGCGCGAAGGTGATCATTTTCTCGCAGTTCTGGATGCACCTGCAGCTGGTGAAGGCGCGGTTGCAGCTCGCGGGGATCCGCCACGTGGTCTTCCATTCTGCATCACCCCAAAGCGAGAAGGCCGCTGTGCTGCGAGCATTTCAGGGCAAATGCGCCATCGAGGACAGCGTGCAGGTTCTCTTGATGGATTCAGCAGGCTCCGTTGGGCTAGATCTCAGCTTCGTGCAGCATGTGTTCCTGATGGAGCCCATCGCAGACCGCAGCCTGGAGGAGCAGGTCGCCCGCTTCTCCTCCTTCCTCCTCCTTCCTGCTCAGCCTGGATATTCCTTTTTCCTCCTTCTTGCTCATTCTAGATGGAAGCCATCCCTCTCACAGCTCAGGTCACTGCTCTGCCCTTCGCCGGTCCAGGGAAGATTAAGTTCTTATAGCAGTTGATGGCCGAGAGGTGCGGCTGCAGAGAGCTGCTTTGATGTCTCCCTTGTCACACAACGAGGCCATGTAGAGCAAAATCGCAGCTTCCCTCCGTTGCCAGACATGGTCGCCCCTCCCGTGCGCAGATCCACAGAACCGCACAAAGTGCTGCATCGTTTTTGGTCCGTCCTGCAGCGCTGACTGCTGCACCTGCACTGCCAGCTTCGTGTGCACCGAGTCTCCCAGCTCAGACTCCCAGCGTCCACCGAGAGCACGGGAAAGAAAACCCTCGCTCTGCACCCTCTCCTGCACGCCAGCCACGTTGGAAATATTGATTGGTCTGCTCCGCCATGTTCACGCCAGTCACGTTGGAAATATTGGTGGTCTGCTCCGCCATGTTCACGCCAGTCACGTTAGAAATATTGGTGGTCTGCTCCGCCATGTTCACGCCAGTCACGTCAGAAATATTGGTGGTCTGCTCCGCCATGTTCACGCCAGTTACGTTAGAAAGGGTTTTGATAACTCCGGAGCAATTTTTGATGATTTCCGGTGCAAACCATGACACCTCGATTCCAGCGCGGATTTCCGGTGTAAATGCCCTACGGTGCAAAAGTTGATTGTACCGGAAACAATGAAAAAACTTATATGTTTCCGGTGCAAAAACGTAGTTTCTAGAAGCATAGCTGGCGCTGGCGGTGGGGTCGGTGCGCGGGTGGTCGGTGCGTGGGCCGGGGGATGGGGTGGGGGGCGGTTTGGGGAACGTCTCAGCGTCTCAGCATCTCAGCTTCACTACATTGAGACACTGAGACGCCCCCACCGCCCCTCCCCCATCCCCCACCGCCAACCCCTAGGAAAACAGTAAACTCTCATGCAGTGTTAATCACGGCGAGGCAAAAAGTACAAATTCTGATTGTATGACTGTATGACTGTATGACTGTGCTGACAGAGTACAATACTATGTGTAGATGTGGACAGAGTAATGATGACAATGAGTCTGCAAGAGACAGAAGATCAATTCAAAATGTACACAGTATCTGTCACAGAACACAAGAGTACAAGTACGAGTACAGTAGAAGCTATGACGGAGTAACAGTAGCTTAGATAGAGAACACACGTGTGATGATATAAAGCACTGACTGTAACTCACAAAACACTTTTCAGATTTATAAGATTCAACTGTGTGTGTGTGTGTGAGTTCGTACACATTCTACTAATGCTATGCCTGAGTATGCAAACTAAGTAGAAGTTGATTATCCTAGGTTATGGGCCTGGTATAGGTCTGAGGTAGTTTAGATACAGTCGTCATGGCTGACGCGGGGGTGCCAGTTTCAGAACGGAAGTATCCTACGCGGGAATCACAGCTTCAGGACTTGGTAGAGCAGCAGGCAGCTTTCATGAAGACAATGGCAGAGACAATTAAGGTGTTGAGTGCCGAGAAGAAAGAGCCTGCGAAAACATCAGATCATGAAGAAGCTGAGTTGGGTGTCATTAGCCCTGCCAACGCACAGAAGACAGTTCAGTGCGTGGTGAAGTTATTGGGTACGACGAAGTACACGGGAACTGAAAGGAATCAGTACGAATCCTGGGTTCAGTTTAAGACACAGTTAGAGTCAGCAGTGACGTTTTATCCTGACTTGCTAGAACTGGTGTGTGACTATCAAGTCTCAGATATGTTCAAATTGGAGTGCAACAGAATTTTTGTGGTTTCAGACTTTCAGAATCCGTGACTCCTGCTGCAGTAGAGCCGAATGACACATGTAGCTCCGTGACACAAACAGGATGTACAAGTAGCCACGAAGCGACACGCCTGTTCAGCTCTGTTCCTTTTGCTCTTGCAAACAGGAACTTCACGGGTACCTACGGTACTCTGTGAGGCACACTGCAAATCCGATTTTGTAAATTTTCTTCACCTGTTTCACCGGTAAAACAGTAGAGTAGGTAGTGACTAGACCACTTGGTTGTACGACGGCGATCGAACGACGACAGGAGATCTGACAGTGAAGTCGCGGAGACGGCGTTACGACTTCAAACGACGGCTTCACAGCGACTACGACAGTACGATTGACTTCACTGTTACTCCTCTGAGGGAGAGAGAATGGCTGGATCTTCGAAGAGCAAGGCAGCAGAGGATTTCCCTCCCCTCCCGGCGAAGCCTGACATCGGGCAGACTTCCCCTTCCCCGGCAGCACCGTCCACTCAGGACGTGCTGTTACAACAAATTTTGACGATGCAAAAGCAGCAGAGTGAGCTGCTTGAGATGCAGAGGCAGCAGGCAGAAGATCATCGACTGCTGCGTGCCGATCATCAACGTCTAGCACAAATCAACGTTGAGCTGGAGGCGAAGGTGGCAGCGAAGTCTGGGACTTCTGACCCGGAATCCGCAGCCACGTCCGCCGAGAAACTCCTGGAGAGAAGGAAGAAGCTGGACTACGTGCCAGCAGCCTCCGTCAACCCGTTCCCAACGCGTCCGGCGACACTGGCAACGAGGATGCCGCAGTTGTACGACCTACACGGCAACAAGACGTACGACTCGCTCTCCAAGAAGTCCAACTCTTCCATGAAGTACGAGTGCATGGTGCTGGCTCCAGCGCTGTCCTACTTGCACGACGTGGTGACCGCGTGCAACCAGACGTTGGACGAACATGAGGACGTCGGATTGTCACTGAGAGACTTACTGAAACACTGCCACGAGGTTACCAACTCTGTCCACGGCGTGTACGCTTTACTGTGTAACCGGTGGACGATGCTGGAACTGCGCGGGCAGCTGGAGCAGGAGCCGGGTTCTTCACAGCGGGGAGGACAAGAAGCTCTTCGCGCGAAGCTGCAGTTCGTGGAGGACAGGGTCTACCAGGCAGCGGACGGCGTGGTGGCGGACGAGGTGTTGCAGCAATGGCTGAACGACTTCGACAAGAACCGCGGCAGAGCAGTGCTGAACATTGCGTCCAAGAACGCGGCCAACGCGGAAACGCGGGTTCCGAAAGATCCACGGGACCGTGAGCGCTGGAAGGAGCGTAAGAACAAGGAGAAGGACGGTACGAAGCAGCCTACCGACAAAGGCGGCGGCAAAGGCCGGGGCGGAAAGCCCGCGGCCGATGCGTGATGTGCGTGCCGCCACCCCCTCCAGCGCAACAGCCCTCTCCGGGCGCTGGACGGGGGAAACTCACCTTGCAGCAGCGGGTGAGACAGCGGAGGGGAGCATGGCGCGCGGCGGGCGCCAGTTCCGAGGTGATGCAATGGATTACTCACGGGGTGAAGTTGAGGTGGAAGCGCGGGCCTCCACCTCCGTTCGACCACGGGGTGTCACTGAGGGATGCGACGCGGCAGCAGCAGGTGTGGCTGGACGCGGAGAAGGAGAGGCTGCTAGAGAACGGGGCCTGGACGAGAGCGACGAGAAGATCTCACGTTTCGCGCGCTTTTTTGGTGCCGAAACCGGGTACGAACAAGTGGAGACTGGTGGTGGACTTCCGATGGCTGAACCAGTGGTGTGTAAAAAATCGTGTGAAGATGGAGACGCTGAAGAAACTAAGGAGACTGGCGAAACCGGGCGACTGGTGCTTCAGCTTCGACCTCCAGGACGGTTTTCACGCGCTGGGAATCCACCCGGACTTCCAGAAGTTCATGCAGTTCGACCTGCAAGGGGACCTGCTTCAATGTTCAGCGATGCCGTTCGGATGGAGCGACTCTCCGAGAGTTTTCTGCAAGTTCGTACGCGTGATGGTGGAGGCTTTGCGTTCGCCACAGGCGGCGGAGGATCGCAGAGAAATCAAAAGACTGCGGGACGGTTCCGCAGTACGACAGCGATGGTCAGTCCGTCGCAGGACCGGTGGTGCTGGCGGGGACGCGAACCGTCACAGCGGAATGCGAGTGCTACCGTACATGGACGATTTTCTGGTGCTGGTCGACTCTCAGCGAGAAGGCTTTCTGCGTCGAGAAAAAGTTCAACTGGTGCTTCATCGACTTGGCCTACGGCGGAACGAGAAGAAGGGCCACTGGGAGCCAACGCAGGTGGTGGAGCACCTCGGGCTGGAGGTGGACCTGAAGCTGGGACAATTCCGTGTGACAGAACGACGGGTGCACAAAATCCACGCGAAGGCGAAGGAGATCCTGTGCGATGCAGCGAGAAATCGGAGGTGGATTCCTGCCAGGAGACTGGCGTCCTTCACGGGACTCTGCCAATCCGTGTACTTGGCAGTACCAGCGGCGCGGCTCTACCTACGGGAGCTCTACTTCGTGCTGGCGGAGAAACGCAGCTGGGGAGCGAAGGTAAAAATCTCACGTTCAGCTCGGGGGGACTTAGAATGGTGGTCCAGGCTGCCTGTGATGAGCAGGTGGAACGGACGCAAAATCTGGAGATCCCCGACGAGAGCGAAGGTGCACACGGACTCTTCGATGACGGCGTGGGGAGGAGTGCTGAACCTGAAGTTCCCCGCGCGAGGTTTCTGGCCAGACGAGATGCGCTGCTGGCACATTACGCACCTAGAACTGGAGGCCGTGTACAAGACCGTACAGGCGTTCTTGCAGGAGCTGGAGGGCAAGGTCGTACGACTCTACTGCGACAACCAGGCGGTGGTGGCGATGCTGTCACACTTCACCTCCAGAAACCCGGACCTGATGAGGAGAATGAGGAGACTCTGGCTGCTACTGGATCTGCACGACATCGAGTTGCAGGCTCGGTACATCCGCAGCGAGGCCAACGTGTGGGCCGACAACCTTTCGCGTTGCGAGGACTTGGACGACTGGAGGCTGAATCGAGACTGGTTCGTGTGGGCCAACAAGCAGTGGGGGCCCTACACAGTCGACCGGTTCGCTTCCGAGATCTCCGCGCAGCTTCCTCGGTACTACGCTGCGTGGAAAGACCCGAAGTGCGAAGGTGTGGACTCTCTGACGTACGACTGGCGGGGGGAGAACAATTGGGTGAACCCCCCGTGGGCGCTGCTGGACGAGGTGGCGCACAAGCTGCGGGAGGAGGGGGCCGCTGCTACGGTGGTGGCTCCGTACTGGCCGGGACAGTCCTGGTTCAGGGAGCTGGAAGCCCTGGCCACCGAGGTGGTGATCATGCCACGGCGCAGGGACCTGTTCACTCCGAGCAGGCTGGGAGGGTCCGAGCTGCTCGGGCCCTCAAAATGGGACGCTGTGATGTTCTTCATCGAGGCGCGCCCGTGAGTTACTACGCTGCTGAAGTACGAAGAAGCTCTGCTACGAGTACGACAGCAAGCAAGGTGACCGTGGGTACAAAAATCGAGGTGTTCTGGGAGGACGATGACTGCTTCTACCCGGGTGTGGTGAAGGAGTTCAACGAGGACGGAAAGGCGCACGTGCTGTACGACGACGGCGACGAGGAGACGCTAGACTTGTCCAAAGAGAACTTCAAAATCATCCACAGCACGGACGAGACTACAGACGCGGACGGCGAGAACACCGAGCGGAGCAGCGGAGGCAACTACGAAGAGTACAAGCGCGGTGGTGCTGTACAAAATTTCCTCACGCGCTCACTTTGTGAGCGGTGGAGGAGTGAGTTGGGACCTTCCCGGCTCACCGAACTGGCGGTGTCGATGCAGAGAAAGGCACTGCTGGACACGACGAAGGACAACTACGGACCGAAGGCACGGCGATTCATTTTATTTTGTGAGCGTGACCAACGGCCGTGGCTGCCAGCGTCGGAGGCGACTGTGTTGCTGTACATCGCCTCTCTGTTGGAGGACGGGAACATCCAGTCGGCATCATTACAGCCGTACCTGTCCGCCATCAACAACTACCACGAGGACCTTGGTCACCCTGGACCGGCGAAGGGGCGCTCTGTGACCCGAGCTGGGAAGGGGATGGCTACCATCCAGGCGGAGCTGGCCGAGCAGGAGGAGAACATCGAGACCCAGCGGACGTGGCTGCCAGCAGCACACGTACGAAGGGTGCACGAAGCAGCGCTGAAGTTCAATCCGAGATCGCCTGAGGAGCTGAAGCTACTGCGAGCCTTGACCTACGTGGTGGTGGCCTTCGTGACCTTCGGCAGACCGGACACGGGGACCTCGTTGTCACGGCAGCACGTTCATTGTGGCGACGAGGAGTTCTCAGTGGTGCTGCTGAAGGAGAAGGGTCGGCGACACCATCGAGTGAAGCGACGCCTTACGATCCCCTGGAAGGGGGTGGCTCTGTTGAAGGAGCTGATCGAGCACTGGGAGTTCTACCGTGACACAGCTTGGAGCATTTCTGCGAAGACTCAACCTGACAGCTACTGGCTGCTACCCGAGGACCCGAAGAACTTCAAGGCTTCCGTGGCTAATGACTGGATTGGTCTAGCTCTCAGCGAGTTGGACTGCAGACCTCCTGAAGGAGGTCACTTTTCTGCACACAGCACCCGGAAGGGTGCCACGACGTGTGCTCGAGCTGTTGGTGTTACAATGGAGAAAGTGTGCTTCCTGGGAGGCTGGTCACAGTTCTCTTCGGCAGTGCAACACTACATCGACCCGACAGCGCTGAGGGACACAGACATGGACTACTACTTTGCTTGGTTAACATGGTCACAGTGACAGAGATCAGATTTCTTGTGTGTGCCTCACAGTTTCATCTTTGGTTTCATGGCAAATGAGGATTCGAGCAAAAGAGAAATGTTCAAATTGGAGTGCAACAGAATTTTTGTGGTTTCAGACTTTCAGAATCCGTGACTCCTGCTGCAGTAGAGCCGAATGACACATGTAGCTCCGTGACACAAACAGGATGTACAAGTAGCCACGAAGCGACACGCCTGTTCAGCTCTGTTCCTTTTGCTCTTCCCACCGCTCCCGACCCAGAGGACTCTTTCCTTTTGGTGACGTGCACAGACAGTCTGGACATATCATCAAAAACATGAATTTAGAAAGCATGTAAAAAGCACAAAATGCATTTTAAACACTTTACAAAATCATTTTAATGAAATGTATTGCAGTGCCTGCCTTTGGCAAATGAGGATTCGAGCAAAAGAGAAATAGCAGATATCAAAGGACTGAACTCGTTTGCTTCTAAAACGAGTGGTAAATCGACTGCAGAGGACAAGCCTTCATCACAGGCAGGAGATATGCGTTTATCACGGGCTGACTATGGCGACACTGACGCGGAGGACGGAGACTTTGCAGACGGCGACAGCTTCATTACTGTGCCTGGTTCTGCCAGTGTCGCAAGTACGGTTTTATCAGCAATTTTGAAGCAGGTCACAACCGGGGACGCCTTTGACGTGGTACGACGTTGTGGCAATGACGGTTCGAAGGCGTTCAGGAAGCTGAAATGCAGAGTGGAGCCGCAGCCGTTTGGGCAACTCGCTGGTTCAATGAAGAAGCTGTGCAAGCTGACGGTGAACGTGAATGAGGACCCTGTGAAGCAGCTGGGGTACTTTGGAGACGTAATGAGCTCTGTGGCTAACTACGGCGGCGCGAGGCTTGATCCTACGACGGTGGAGGTGCTGGTGACTGTAATGGCTGTGGCCGCTATGCCTATTGAGTATTCGCAGGTGGTTGCTGATATGAGCAAGGAACGTCGTCCTTCTTTTGATATGCTCGTACAGAGGTCCGAGTATTTTTTCGTGAACGTGGTGCAGCAATCTTTGGTTCCTTCGTCGAGTATAGTGGGAGCTACTGTGGACGGTGAGACTGTTGCTGTTGCGAGAGCGCTGGTTGCGGACAGGCGTCGACAGGGCGAGGAGAAGAAGGTGAATGACGGGAAGAAACTGATATGTCCTACGTGCTCTGGCGTCCACTTTGCCGAAAAATGCTGGATAGTGAACCCGGAGGGTATGGAGGAGTTCATCAAGCTTAATCCTGCTAAGGAAAGGGCGGTTCGTGAGAACTATGCGCGCAGACTCAAGAAAATCGCAGCGAAGAAGGCACCTGACGCAGCAGCAGCGACGGTGGAGGCGGCGACTTCATCCAGTTCCGCGCGGCCGCGTCGTACAGAGGCTTCTGAGGGGGAGCTCTGGAACTTGGAGAATCACGAGGAGGTTCACGTAGCCTGTCCCGTGGTTACTACTGTCGCAGACCAGAAGGTGGTGTACACAGGCGAGGTGTTGGAGGACACATGGGTGTACGGTGTGTTTAATCGCGACAAGGAGGACGACGCACAGGTGCAAAATGAGTACTATGAGGACTCTGTGCAGGCTCCAGGAGGAGACCTGTGTGCAATGACTGTGGTGGACTCAGACAGGGAACTGTACTTTGATAGTATGGCGACGAAGACCATTTTTAATGACCTGTCTATGTTTGACGGCGCACAGGTGAACGAGTCAGCAGCCGTGTCCTTCAAGGTCATGGCTGGCGAAGTGACCACGTCTCGAGGAGGAGGTCAAGGGAGTATCACCTTGTGGAATCGGCTGACGAAGAAGGCAGACGTGCTGAAGGTGGAGGCGCAGTACGTGCCGGAGTCGCCTTTCAATCTGGTATCCGCGGTGAGCTTGGAGGACAAGTTTGGTCTGTATGCTCAATTTGGAGACCGTGTACTGCGTGACAAGAAGAACGTGTGCGAGTACGACGTGTGCAGAAAGGGGAACGTGTATGTCTTACCTGAGGTCATCGTGGAGGCTGCGCTGCCGGGGGTGGAGTGCGACGAGAAGGAGAACTGTCCGGTGAGGGACAAGTTTAACTGGAAGTTCACCGAGTTCAAGAAGTGGAATGAGGAGAAGGGGGCCTTTCATCTAGATATATGTGCTGACGAGCACAATCGACAGGTGAACGAGTACTATTCCCTGGTGAACTCGGTCTTTCTTCATTGTCTGACGGGACGTAGCTTCTGGGGCAATCCGCCGTACGACGACGCCTTTATTGAGAGGTTGCTGACGAAGGTTCTCATGGACTTTCCGAAGGACCCTGTGAACACGAAGTTTCTGCTCGTTTTGCCGTACAAGCCAAATGCTGCCTGGTGGAGTTTGACGACTAAATTTGAGGAGCTGCACATCTATTCTAAGGGCAGCGTTATATTCTCTGCGAGGACTGATCAGTGTTACAACGTCTCTGAACTGGTGGAGTCTGAGCCTGGTCGCGTGTTCATTCAGGGGACCCCGTGGCCTGTGGTCGTACTGTATCTTGGCCAATTTGTGGTTCCGAGGGTGGACGCGAGAGTGGTTGCGCACATCAGGCTGGGCCACGCTTGTGACAAGCACGTGGAGGTCATGGACCTGCAGGGGGTGGACCTCGGAGTGAATTCTGAGGAGTTGCGGAGTGGCAGTGTACTGAGCTGCTCTGTGAGGTGCATGGCGTGTCAGGTGGCGGCGCCGAAGAGGCCATCGCAGACGACAGACAGGGGAAGGGTCCCGAAGTCTGTTCGGAAGGTGGTGGAGAAGCGGCAGGCCTCTGTCAAGATGGGACAGCTGACTTTCACTGATCATGGTGGACCGTTCGTGACGTCTACCAAAGGTTATCGTGGGTACACTATTCACGTGGATGACTACTCAGACGTGTGTCATTTCTATGTCTGGAAGCAGAAGTTGGAGTATGTGGACGCTCTGGAGGACTATCGTAAGATGGTGAAGGCGACTGGCCGTGTGTTCCTTGAGGAGGACACCAGTGTTGAGCAGGTGGTGTACGACCTGGACGTGCTGGTATTGCACTCGGACAATGACTCGACCATCGTGTCTGGGAAGGCGAAGAAGTACTGTGAGGACAATGCCATCGTGCAGAGGACAACGTCACCGTACTTACATGAGAACAATGCCAGGGCGGAGACTATGAACAAGTATCTGCAGACGAAGGCTAGAGCTATGCTGGCGACAACTGGTTTGCCTGCGACTATGTGGCCTTTGGCTATGAGACACGCTGTATATTTGATCAATCGACTTTGCAAGGCTCGGCTGGGCATGAAGTGTAGTTTGCAAGTGCTGAACCAGAAGTACGATCTGTCTGTATTGCGTGTGTTCGGGTGTCGAGCTTACGCGTTCATCGACGCCAGCCTGCGCTCGAAACTGGCTGATCGGGCTACTCCTTTGATCTACGTGGGACACGAAGAGCGATCAACGGCTTATCTGCTGTTCAGCCCAGACAAGGAGAAGGTGGTCAGAAGTGGGATGGTTCGGTTCGACGAGCGCGTTGATCAGTATGGACAGCTGGTGATGTCTTGGGATCTCTCTATGCTGACACCGTTGAGATCGTTATATGACTGTGAGTCTCTCGACGGAAACTTCGTGTCAGCTTTTGTGGGCACAGCGACAATTATATTGGATCGGCGTGCCTACGTGGTACAGAAGGGTGACGAGTTCACTGGTGTCGTGAAGTTGAACAGTGCTGGGGGTGGATCATTTTGGACGCCGGTGAGTGCGTTTCTGGAGGCACGGGTGGAGCATCTTGCGTTGCTTTTTGAGTATTGTGCGCAGTGTACAGTGAACTCATTCTATCCGTTGTTTGAGAAGGTGACAGTGCAGAGGTCAGGAGGAGCTGAATGGGAGGCAGCAATGGTGTGTGCTACGGCACGGGAGGACCATGTGTTGCCGCACCAGGTGATATTGGAGCGTCATGCTGGAGTGAGGGGCTCGGCAATCGATGTGGGTGAGGCCCGCGTGAGGTTTGAGACCCGTCATGTCGCTCTGGTGGCTCAGGAGGAGAAAGTGACGGGGTTGCCAGTGGGGGTGACGGAGCCGAAAGGATGGGTTCAGGTGGTGAATGGACCAGACTCGGTGCAGTGGCAGGAGTCGGACAAAAAGGAGGAGTGCGCTCTCATCGACGTGAAGAAAGCTATCTTGCCGGTGGAGACGGTGCCTGCTGGTGAGAAGGTCATGCGCATGACGGCCGTGTACAAGGCGAAGCTGGACTCTGCAGGGCAGCTGACCGAGAGGAAGACCAGGTGGGTGGTATGTGGCAACGGTCAGCAGCATGGAGTGCACTATGAGGACGTGTATGCACCGTGCACTCAGCTGTCAACCTTGAGAATTCTTATTCAGCTCAGTTTGGTGTTGGGACTATTGGCCTTTGCCATGGACGTCATCACGTGCTTTCTGAATGGTCAGCTGGACGTGGACGTTCCTTTGTATGTCAGTTGGCCTAATGCACGGACAATTCGAGGAGTGCGGTACGGAATGTTGCAGAAGAGTGTGTACGGCTTGAAGCAGGCACCGCGCATCTGGTACAAGACGAGCAAAGAGTTCCTGCTTGCTTATGACCACAGGTTACGGCTGTCAAGCATTGACCCGTGTCTGTTTTACATCTGGCAGCCTGGTACACTGGTGGTGTTTGTGTATGTGCACGTGGACGACTACACTGTATTCACTTCTTCAGTGGAGTGGAAGGTGGAATTTTTCAGAGAATTCGGTGCGAAATGGCCCAGTAAGGACAAAGGACCACTGGTGGAGTTGCTGGGCATGAGTATGACTTTCCGTGACTATGGTCTGGTCAGAGAGTGTCAAATCAGTCAGGTTGGGCTGATACAGCGCATGCTGGAGAGGTACTCTATGCAGGACTGTAATCCGTGTATGACACCAATGGAGCCCAGACTGTCTCTGATGCCTGTGGACTCGGAGGAGAAGTTGGAGAAGCTTCCCTATGTTAATCTGGTGATGGAATTGATGTGGCTGGCGCGGTGCTCACGGCCTGATATTCTGACAGCGGTCTGTTATTTGGCCAGGTTCTCTCACTGCTACGGGCAGGAGCATTGGCAACATTTGAAGCGTGTGCTGAGATATTTGAAGGGAACTATTCATGTGTGCTTGACTATGCAGTGCAGTTCGCCAGCGTCACTGACTGCAGAACTGGTAGTAACAGCTTATACAGATGCAGACCACGCAGCAGACAAAGTGACCAGACGCTCTGTTACAGGTTCACTGGTGCGACTGAATGGAAGTATTGTCATGTATTCGTCAAAATTGCAGAAAACAGTTGCAGTGAGCACAGCAGAGGCAGAATTGATAGCGTTGTCAGAATGTGCACGGGACGTTGAGTATGTTGTGAATCTGCTGACTGAGTTTTCACTTGTCAAGTTGCCTGTTACAATTCATGGAGACAATCATGCTTCGGTGGCACAGGCAGAGAATGTTTTGAACAATGCAGCAACACGGCATGTGGCAGTGAGAAATCGATATGTAGCAAAGTTGGTAGAGCTGGGTAGAATTGTCATTGCTAAAGTGCCTACGCAGGAGAATTTGGCAGACTTCTTTACAAAAAGCCTGGCTTTGGAACGTTTTCGAGTACTCAGTGTTGTGGTGCTGAGATATTTTCAAAGGCACTGAGTAAGGAGGAGTAGGAAAACAGTAAACTCTCATGCAGTGTTAATCACGGCGAGGCAAAAAGTACAAATTCTGATTGTATGACTGTATGACTGTATGACTGTGCTGACAGAGTACAATACTATGTGTAGATGTGGACAGAGTAATGATGACAATGAGTCTGCAAGAGACAGAAGATCAATTCAAAATGTACACAGTATCTGTCACAGAACACAAGAGTACAAGTACGAGTACAGTAGAAGCTATGACGGAGTAACAGTAGCTTAGATAGAGAACACACGTGTGATGATATAAAGCACTGACTGTAACTCACAAAACACTTTTCAGATTTATAAGATTCAACTGTGTGTGTGTGTGTGAGTTCGTACACATTCTACTAATGCTATGCCTGAGTATGCAAACTAAGTAGAAGTTGATTATCCTAACCCCCCTAAACCCACCCCCCCACCCCCACGCACCGCCCGAGTACCACCCGCGCACCGCCCGCGCACCGACCCCACCGCCAGCGCCAGCTATGCTTCTAGAATCTACGTTTTTGCACCGGAAACATATAAGTTTTTTCATTGTTTGCGGTACAATCAACTTTTGCACTAGGAATATTCATTGTTCCGAAAATATATAAGGAAGTACATATTTCTGTAGCAAATATTAATTGTACCAGAAACAAACAATATTTGCTACAGAAATATCCATTGTTCCTGAAATAAATAGCAAAAGTTGATTGTTCCTGGTACAATCAATATTTGCTCCCAGAATAATATAAATCCCGTCAGAAACATCCGTGTCCATGTCCCCCTCTGTCTCGGTCTTGCCAGTCACGTTAGAAACGTTCGTGGCCGGCACCGTCAGCAGTCGTCTGTCGCCAAGAAGTCTGAAGGTCTCCTCGGCCAAGTTCAGCATCTCCTCGTCCTCGTCATCGTACAACACAAAGTTCTTGCCTTCCTCGGTGTAGTACTGCACCGCGCCCGGGTAGTAGGCGTCATCGTCCTCCCAGTACACCTCGATCCCTGTACATAAACCCGACGTCGTCATACACGCCGCTGCTCTCCTGCCATCCTCAGACACGTGGCAGCTCATTGGGAGGAGGGAATGCTGACCATGATTGCGTCCCGGTTGGAGGACCCTCCCAGGCAGCTCAGAGTAAAAACTTCTCATTGCCTCGGCATGATGACCCCCTCCGTCGCCGGCGGTTCTCGCTCCCTGAACCGGGGCTGTCACGGCGAGTAAGGGGCAATGCCCAACGAATCCGCCGCCCTTAGTACCTGCTGGCCCTCACTCGCAGCTCGATATCATGAAGGTCCGGCAGGTCCTAAGGGCGGCGCATTCGTTGCATCAACTAGGGGCTTCTGGGCGTGATGTGAGAGCGCATCGCCACCACTGCCTAGTTGTTGGAGTAGAGGTGTACGACCTTGCACTATACGCCGCCTCAAGCTCGAGGTGAGCGGTGTGCAGGCGCCTCATTTCGTCTGTCCAAAAGCCTCTCGCCGGCTGCTGCAGTTTCAACTCACTTCCCCAGGCTTGCAGCCACGTGTCGGGTTGGATTTTTGCCTGCGTGGGACACCCCCAGATCTTAGGTTCGTTCCACTGGCTCATCACCGGCAGTCTGGCCCACCACTCGATGTCCGCCCAGTGTCCTGCACAGCTTCACCTTTGCTCCCCATTCTCGTTTGCTCGTCAGCACGAAGTAGAGCTCTCTGAGGTAGAACCTCGCCATTGGCACTACCAAATGCATCGACTGGCACCGCCCAGTAAGAGCTGCCACCCCCTTGCTGGCAGCCACCTCCGATTCCGCGCTGCGTCGCACAATATCTTCTTCGCCTTGGTGTGGATTTTCTGCACTAGGCGTGAGATTTTTACGTGTGAGATTCTCCCGACCAGCGCTCCGAGTAAGAAAAAATGCCGCCCGACGCAAGCCAGGCCTGTGCCAGAAAATTACGGGATTTCTGTGGATAATTGCGGGATTGGGGCCGGACGCCCCAACCCCGTGGGTTGGGAGGCTAGATCTGGTGCATGCGGTTCCAATTTCCGAGCCAGAGCCCCCGATTTGGATTACGGAAGGCTAATCAGGATTATGGGATCGGGGCGGGCGTGCGCGAAAATCAGCATCGGGGACTTTGGGCTTGCGCCAGGATTTGCATTTTATTCAACTAGGCCAGCGCTCGGAGAAGGCTGTTGCGCTGGTTGGGACGGAGGGCGGCACACCACGCACCAGTCACGGGTTGCTCCTCCAGGAACTTCTCCATCCCGGAGAAGTTGCTCCATCCACAGCTGACTTTATTCACAGTTGCTGCTGCTGAAACTGCATTCGTTGCTGCCATTGCTCCTCCAGGATTGCGGTTGCTCCTTTGCCGACACAGCAGGAGAGGGAGACACAGGCTGCTGCTGAGAAGTCCCTTGTGTCGGGAGGGGTGGGAAATCCACGCTGGAAGTCCCGATCGTTGTCTTACTAGACTCTTTCTCCTTAGTAATCATCTGGCCTACTCTTCTGATTGCATGGGGGTAAATTCAAGCTTGAGAAAAGTAGCAAAGCGTTTGCAGTCTTGTCTCACAGAATACCGTAGGTACCCGTGAAGTTACTGTTTGCAAAGCAAAAGGAACAGAGCTGAATGGCCGTCATGGTTCGTGGCCATTTTTACCACTATACTGTGTCACGGAGCTACATGTGTCATTCTGCTCGACTGCATCAGGAGACATAGATTCTGATGTCAGAAATCACTAAAACTCCGTTGCACTCCAATTTAAACAGATTATGAGATTCAACTAATCAGGGTTTGAGGGCCTGCAGAACCCACAGAAGATGTGTCTGTTTTTGCCTGCAGATCCCAAAATTATCACTGTCTGTACATTCTTTATTCAGCGATAACCCAACCTGAGGGAATTGTGTTTGATATCTACACTCACTTTTCACAACTTGAGCCATCTCCTCTAATTCTTAGTATTTGAATCGGTATTCTTATTTGGAGCAGTTGCATCATTAGTACCATAAGTATCTTCTATTATGATTGGATGATAGATTGTTGCAGTTGAGATGGGAAGATTAGGATTCTCAATCTCTTTCCGTATGGCTTCTATGTATATGGCAACGATCAGCTTTAAATTGCTGCCGAGGCTCATGTCACCACGAATCAGACTACCGATGCTCATGATAATAATAATCAAGCTTCTGATGACCATAACGCCACGAATCAACGCGAATGTTGTTTGCAATATGAAAACCTGGCTGAAATTTTCACTGAACTTTGAGCAGCCGAAACCAATCAAGGTCATCTGAATACGATACAAAATACATGCAAAAAATAGCCCTTAAATCTAATCTAACATGATATGATAATAATAGCGGGTTTAACGTGTTGCCCAAATTTTGTGATTGAAAATGCATCAATACCTTGATGAAATGCCTATGAGTACCGGTGACACTAAATAGGAAGATGTTAGATCTTATTCATCAGAATCATTTGTGCTTATCAAGGGATCCTCAAAGCTGGGGTTATATCCGAATTCTGCACATTTCCACAGAAGGAGCCACTCTCCCGCGGCTCAACTTTTTGGGCTTGGGATAAGCCAGGAAGAAAAGGTGCGTGGTCATGAAGATCACTGTATGTGTCGATGCAGGTTGTGAGCCGAGCGCACCGCATGGGTGCGATAGAATCGGTGCATGTGGAGACCTTAATAATGCAGGGCGCTGCTGAGGAGAGCATGTTCAAACTGCAAAACCACCCTTCCTGTGCCAGCTCGCCGACTAACATGCTGGAAGGCATGGGTGCATCGTCACCTAGCAAAAATATGGGAGATCGCGAAGCCGATGCATTTACTTCAAACCCGATGCCCTGGAATGTCTTACATATGCAAGGGGATGCACATCTTCCTCTTGGGGCAGAAGACCTATCAGAGTGCAGAGGGCTGCGAAACCAAGTCCTGTTGCAGCTTCGCTGTGTCCCGGTGGACCCGGCCTTACAAAAGGGCTCCAATGCCTGTGATATGGATGGAGACGGTTCAAAGGAAACATAGCATTAATGTGTATTGTATCTACATGGTTATGTAAACACTTTGTGAATCCAATGTTTTGATAGTAAGACCCTTTACATCGCAAATATATGGATCAATTTGGGCACATGATTGGTGGGCAATAATGAACTAGGGAACTACAGTAGTATTGCAATAAACGATGGTATAGTATCCCCAATTGCAATGCATGCATGTTGTCATAATGTTAGGTCGCCAATTCCTCCGTGATCAGAAATAATGTCGTAAATAACATCGTGGGACATGGCCGGACACATGTCATAACCAAGAACGTCGCCAAAGGCATCCAAAAGTAATGAAGCCATGGTGTCCAGAAGTTCGATGTTATTATCGGGATGTGGTTTGCCAGGTGCATGATGGTTTCCTGTTGTACTGTGATCATTGCCCTAGACATTCAGCTACACTTGTCATTTTGCAATCCGCCATGCCGCACGGGATTATCCGGTCAAAGGGCTTAACAGATTCAGTCGCAACATTCACAGCTAAACCATGGTATGCAACCCATTTGTGAACTTTGATACCTATAGAACATATTTTTGCATCGCCAACCCATACACCAGTACGACCGGCTACTCTAATCCCACAAATACCGATGCGGCTTAACGCTACTAAAACTACCTCTTCAAGTGTTCTTAGATACCAGTGAAGATCAGCTTTGTTAAGGTGTGAACCCTTTAAGTGCAAGACTGGATACATTGCCAACTGCCCCGGACCGTGGTACGTGGCCTTGCCGCCTCTGTCAGACCGTACGAGGGACGATGATATGACAGCAGTGCACGGATTTGTCGTGGGTGTGCCATCGTTGACCCTGAATATCTCGATCGAGCCTGCTGTTCCCGTTGTATAGATTGGGGTGTGTTGCAATATGATGACCGAACTTGGAAAATGCGATCCACCCGCCAATAGTAAGCAGCCTCGTTTGACTAACTCGGTCTGCCATTTCCAGGAAGCTGAGTAATCAGTCAAATTGTCGTTAGTATGTAGGTCGATATAGGCACAACGTTTTGACACGACATCGGCGACTTCAAGATCGCGCGTATCGTCGTCATTCGAGTCGCTATTGCTTTTTGCATCGATATGATTGCTGTGATGGAAACGTGTGTGATTTCCAATGCGGGCATGGCCTACCACTGCGCGTTTCCGTTGGCGCATGAATTGCCTACAGTATTGCCTATGCGTATATGGAAAGCCGGTTTCAAGTGAAGCAGCTCGATTTATCGATCGCGGATGCATGCAACGGTGCGATCCGTAATCATAAATGTTGCAGCACCGCATGATGATATTGATCCAAAGCATATGCGTGGTAGAAGTTATTTAAGTAGCTGGACACCGAAACCTGGAGTGAATACGACCGTCGTGTCGTTGCTGACTGTGTCACTGACACTCACACACACGCACACCACACACACACACACACATATATATACTGATCAACTACCATACATACACATATGTGTGTGTGTGAACTGCACATCGCCGATTCGCCGCATCGCATGCATACATTGCCATTGGTGTGTGATGCGCGTGTGCGCTCTCGGTGCATGTGTGCGCGCGCATGTTTGCTAAGGGTATGTAGCACGCACAAGACAGCGGGAAGTGTATTGTGCGCGGCCTGTTAATCGATTGAGCGGTGTGGTATGTGATTCGTGCTGCGGCCCGTATGCTGTGCTCTATCGTGTGGGAGTGCTGCGCGTGCTAGTAAAGATATTTGCTGCGGAATTGATATACGGCTTGCGCATTTCAAAGATCACATGGCCCGTCACCCGCTATACAGTGGGTCGCGAAAAACATCGGTACGCACATACATCCTGCGCGAAGGGCATTTCAGTCATCTCACGCGGCTCACTATGCGTAAGAACCATGTTTACAGCATACCGGTCGTGGTTGTGAGGCTCCTTATGATTTGGAACCGGGCCAAATTACCTACCTCTGACCTTTATCGTCTTGGCATCAAGTAAATACCTCTGACCTTTATCGTCTTGGCATCAAGTACATTACCTTACTTACTTACTTACTTACTTACTACCTCGACCTTTATCGTCTTGGCATCAAGTAAATTACTTACTTACTACCTACGAGGCCTTTATCGTCTTGGCATCAAATGAATTACCTTACTTACCTTACCTACCCCTGCGACCTTTATCGTCTTGGCATGAAGTAATTCCCTAGGTGAACCTAGTGGTCTGTTCTAAGGTCACACAGCGGACCTATGCTCCTGTAATGTTGGGAACCGGGCAAATTACCACCTACGACCTTTATAGATGCTTGGCATCAAGTAAATACCTCGACCTTTATCGTCTTGGCATCAAGTACATTTTATACTTTCTACCTACTCGACCTTTATCGTCTTGGCATCAAGTAAATTACCCACACTTACTACCTCGGCCTTTATACGTGTGGCATCAAAGTGAATTACCTTACTTACCTTACCTACCTAGGAAGAGCCTTTATCGTCTTGGCATGAAGTAAATTCCCTAGGTCTACAGACCTAGTGGTCCTGTTCCTAGGTCTTGTGGACCTATGGTCTTGTTCGTAAACTGTCATTCATACTGTCATTCATTCATACCTCTGACCTTTATCGTCTTGGCATCAAGTAAATTACCTTACTTACCTTAGTCAATCATCAGCAGCAGCAGCAAAGCTCGAATCCCAACGGGCGATACAGTCGAATGTTCCATCTCACGATCGCCAGATGCTAACGATGACAGTGCCACAACAGTCGCGTGTATGTACCACGACGCCACCCACGCGTTATGGCATGGCATGTACAATACACGAAGCAGTTACCGTTGGAGCGCGCTTCAAAGAGAATGACGTGAGTTATGCTTTGCAGGTGCATGATGTAATTGATATGATGTGACAGTTATTTTCTCATTCAAAAAAACGTATTTGGGTTATGATTTCGGCGCATAAAGTAAAAGCTCTAACATGCAAAACACCACGCATCTAGACCGTTGACAGAACACATATTTCGATATGGCCATTCGCTTTTACAACATAGTTAAAATAATCATCACATTTTGCAGGTCTCTAGAAGAAATTCGCGAATTTCACGCAGCGCTCATAGAAGAACTTGAGCGTTGTGAGGCGATATATATTAGCAGCTTGACCGAATACCAAGCACAAATATGATTATCAACAGAGTCGGGATGCGCATGCTTATGAAATTGGGCATTTGCCTGCTGTTGATGCTGTTGGAAATCGGCTTGCAAACGTCGTTTATCTGCGTACACAACTCCATATTTGTGTGCGAGATGCAGTTTGGCGTGCGTAGCAATCACAAGATGCTGGTACATGCTGTGCGCGGAGGACCACGCGCAAACTCAGGAGGAGCACGCAAGAACGCTGGAGGCGCTCGCAAAAACGCCGGAGGCGCTCGCAAAAACAGTGGAGGCGCTCGCAAAAACAGTGGAGGCGCTCGCAAAAACAGTGGAGGTTTACGACCAAACGCTGGCACGCGCGAAGGAAATGCGAACGCCTTTGGAAACACAGGTGAGTCAGCAGTGCACCTATTGCCCAATCTTGCGACATCACGTTGCAGAACGCTCTCGGCAGCACCAATTCGGGTACGACATCACACACCATAGCAAGCATTCCTGTTGGTCACATATATATATTGCATGTAGTGGACGTGGTTTGTTTATTTCTGTGTATTGAAGTGCTTTAATGTGACGTGTGATCACCCTGCTTGTTGTGCAGGACCTGTTGGACAGCAGAACGCTCTCGGCAGCACCAACTCAGGTACGATCTCACACACCATAGCAAGCATTCCTGTTGGTCACATATATTGCATGCAGTGGACGTGGTATGTTTATTTATGTTTATTGAAGTGCTTTAATGTGACGTGTTATCACCCTGCTTGTTGTGCAGGACCTGTTGGACAGCAGAACGCTCTTGGCAATCATGGTACGACATCACACACCATATCCAGCATTCCTGTTGGTCACATATATTGCATATGTTTATCTTTGTTTATTGAAGTGATTTAATGTGACGTGTTACCACCCAGCTGCAATGGATAACACATTTCATTATTAGACTACAATGTTTCGTGGCGAATATCATGCATGAGCTATCTGATGTTGAAATAGTGCATCAATTCAGTTGGCATGAAAGCTAAGAAATGAAGAAATGAAGCTTAAAAGAAATGAAGTTGCGTCAAGACATGTATCATTGGTGCAGGGCCTTTTGGGCAACAGAATGCACTTGGGAGTACGAATCACGGCCCAGTTGGGCATCAAAACGCTTCAGTGAATGCAGGTGACACAATACAATATACACTATCTTTTGCTATACACTGTTGTCTTATGCTTAATGTTCATAGCCTCATTGGCATGCCATTGTTCCTATTATATACGCTATTAGTATGCATGTTTGAGATATATGTATCTGATATTACATGCTCATTCCTGGTCATGGTGTTTGGCGTATGCAGCAAATCGCAATAAGACATTAACGTTTCGCGAGCGAGAGCAGTTGGCACGCAAATGGCTGAACATGCCTCCAATGACTTCGTTGGAAGAAAATAACCCTATTTATTTCGATAATCTTCAACATCAACAGCCCTATCGTGTTGGCAATTGTCCTCTGGCGGAGCTGGCGTTATCTTTTAACGATCGTGCGCCTGCACAGATTTGTTGTGACAACCATCAATGTCGCGAAAAGCCTGCATGTGATACCTGTGCATTATTGTGCGAGGCGGATGATCAACGCACAGAGGCAGATCGAGTACCCAATGACGTTTCATCCGCCGGCTGTTTACAGGTGAATAGAAATGTACATAAATTGATATATAAGTATATACATATACAGCATACATACAGATAAGCTATTCATATGGATCTCTGCTCGATAGGTATTCGCAGCGCTCATTAGATATTGGTGACTGCGTGTTGAAGAAAATTTCTGCATCCCAACCCAACGTTTGTAATTTAACTCACTGAGTTTGTTTTCATGCAGACCGCTTGGGCATATTCGACAGTCGGCCAAAAATTTATTCAGAAGATGAGCAAACACACTCCGTATAAATATGATGGCAACAATCAGCCTTTGGTGTTTTATACCGACGACCTCGGGCATGAGCATGAATGGCCGATGCCTTCTGCCTTTGTTCCTGCGCATATGCAGTCCATCCCTGGGTTCCCAGTCGATGTGGCATTCTTGCTGCAATCCACTGTGGTGTTGGATGACGCTTTACGTGGCAAAGTGCTGACACGCAAAGGCTTATCACCAATGTTCTTGGTGCGTCTGGAGGATGGCCAGTTGGACGAAGTGCATCGTCGACAGATAATGCATAACGAGGTACGCGCGTCCTTTCGCTGCTACATAAAAAACCTTTATAGTCTTGGCATGAAGTAAATTACCCCACATAGTCAATCAGCAGCAACAGAAACAAAGCTTAAATTCTTGTACTGCCGCATGCATGCACACGCATGCTGCTATTGGTACGCTACGTTCGTTGTCGCCATACCTGGACTACCTTATGTAATTGAAAAGTGTATGCGAAGCAGTGCAAGCATGATGTAGATAGCCTGCACACAATTGTGCTTGCCATGAAACACACGAGCTTCGGGTTTTATACATGGCCAAATTCCATATGTTCGCATGCTGACGCAATATGCGTTGAAACATCACGTATGTACGCAGGGCACACCTACCCCATTCTCATGTGCTACCTCCACTGCGAAGGATGCTTTTATAGACACTTTATACGATTTTGATCGCAGCTACGACCCGTACGGTCCGCTTTTTGCTGCTACGCCTTCCACCTCAGCACCAACTGCGACGACATCATGCGATTTCATGACCGAGTTGTTTCTAAACACCAAACGGCCAGTTTGCGCACCCATTGGCGAAGGCGTCGATCTGTCCGACATCTTCATGAACACCGCAGAACCTATTTGCGCACCCGTTATTGAATCTGCAATTACCTCAGCTACGCACGAAGCATCTGCGCCAGTCGCAAGGGCATCCAGCGATTCCATGACAGAGTTGTTCTTAAACACGGAAAACCCTGTTTGCGCACCGATTAGCGACAGTGTCGATCTGTCCGACGTCTTCATGACCACTGCAGTAGTCATGAAACAACGTTTGCCGTTGAAGCTGAAGTATTGTGCGAAATGTCACTTATGGCTCTTTACGTGGACGTGTAACAATCAAAACCATTCGTCGACTTGTCTCTGTGGTGACAAAGCTGGCGGCAAATTCGCAGAACGTATGCATAATATCTACGCGTTGCAACCGCTTCCCGCAGAAGTCTTGCCTTTCTACACTTCTAGCATGTTGTTGAGAAACAGTTTCAAAGCGAACTCGCTGTGCGCGCTCTCAGCTCTGACGCTGCCAGCTGATGGCGATATACGCAAAAACCACGAGTTGCACCTTCCATGGCAAAACGCGTGCTTCAAGATGCATGGCCTCACATATGCTCGCGTTCTGCAGAACAACCACACCGATAGTTCGATATCCTATTACTTTGGAGGGCCACAGGTACATAACCATGCTGCTGGCCATCGATCGCAAATAACTGATCCTGCTATGCCAGTTCGAGTGTTTGACATCACACGCCAATCCTTGCAAACTCATAACCGTCTCGTGCGCACCTTGGTGGCATTGACGCACGCATCTGCCGACGATGCTGCAATCTGCTTTCAGCATGCCTCTGATCCGGACGCCCCGCAAGCATGCAATCGAGAATTTTTTAGAGTCACGTCATTTCCTCCAACTTGTATCCCAGAGCCGCGTCAGTATATTTATTTCAAAAATAGCAATGTCCCGAGCAATCGCGCACAATTCTTGAACTCTCTAGACCCTTTGTACGAGCCATTGGCATTTCCTTTGCTCTTTTTCCATGCCGAGACTGGTTACAATCCCGATCTGCACAACAACACGAACAAAATCACCCTTCATAATTATTCCATGGCCAGATTGTGGCTGCCTGAAAAATTACCAGATGGCAGTTACCTTAGTTATTGCAATATGTATGGCGACCGAATATCTTGCAGTCGTTTGCATACAATGCCATGGTTGGCACAACAATACGTGCTAGACTCCTTCAGTCGTGACCGCGAGAATCGACTAGATCACATTCGTCAAAACCAGGCAACCTTCAATCGGCGCTCAGCGTCGTACGAGGAGCGTGGCACCAGTGACGACACCGATGACACAACTGCAACCAATACTACCGTTCGGATCCCAAAAAACTTCACAAGCTCGCCAAAGTTCATGAGTAACAAAGTGCTA
>LGRX02009406.1:0-32705 GCA_001247695.2 Cymbomonas tetramitiformis | reverse complement strand
CCATATAGAACACATGGAATCTGCAAAACGGGAATTCCCATGTGGGCTGCAACCCAACGACTGCATTTGACATCATCTGGCATTTGCCACATTCAAAAACGTCAGGCATATTGCCAATATGACGTAGAGAAAATCAATGTTCAGATTGACATTGTTACCTCTAAAGCATTCGATGAGTAATCTCAGTCTGATTCTCTATCGAACCATTTTTCACATAACATAATGATTGAATAACATCCTCCATCACCATCTGATTGGTTTGATACATCTCTTTTTACGAGGGGGAGGAAGAGTATAGATTCATTCATTTTTCATACAGCTGCCACAAATTGATTTACATCATTGTGATTTTGCTTGGAAGATTAAAAATCTTATCAAAAGTTCCAGCATCTGTGTATAGCAGCCATAAAGTTGATGACACGGTACATCATGCCGATTGAAACATCAAATGAAGTCTTATTTGACTTACTGACACATAAAGTTCATTATGAAGAAATCATAGATACATATTTCTCCGGCTCTATCATATTATATGAAGGGCACTGACATAGGAGAACGATGGTTTTTCAAAGGTGAATAAGCTATATTGTAAGCTTACGACCATCACTTTGACGTCAACAGCCTGAGATGCTGATTGTCGAAATTCAAGAGTTGAAGGATTCGTTGAATCAACCTTGATACATGTGTTTTGATTCATGAATTGTTGATCCATGGTTTCTCCCCAAATCTAGAGAAGCTGGCACACAAGTTGTTGCCAATGTCTTAAGGAAAGCATCTGAGCAAAGGATTGCCAGTTGTGCCATCAGGCATCGTATTCCATAACAGCGAAGCCGAGTGAGTAAATCCGCCACTCTAGCTATTTGTCCGTCATTCCTTCCAGGTTCATGACAAGAGACAATTCATCAAAGTCATACACCAATGCACAAGTCACATGCATGGTTGCACAATTTGTATCCGAATGCCATTCCATCAAGGTTAAGCATCTTGACAGTAACTCTGGCCAACCAAAAGCCTTCCTGTCTTCGGATATCTTGAGCATTCTCATTTCCAGCTCCATTATGGACTAGGAAGCATCATGACTGTGCCTCGCCAGGACGCTAATCCTCAAAGCCGCACACTTGAGGCGAGCCTTATGAGACAGTGACCTTTGGCTTGTGGGGCGTCAACCCCTTATCAAATCCTGAACACTTGTTAACACCTGGATAAATTTATCATGATGCAACTTAAGTGGGATTATAAGTTCCACATAATCATATTGTCTACGTATGCTGAAGGCATAACTGCCGCATATGATCACAATAGGTCGCAGCTTCTATAACATTGTGGCTTCTGAGTCAAAAGCTGATAGCCAATGACTTTTGCCAATAATTGCCGACCAAATAATAATCAAACCGTGGAAACATATACCCAAGAGGTTTTCGTCCATCGGTCATATATATATATCAGGGCTGCATCCCAAGAACTGCGATGCGCATTCGGTGCGATGGGCTGCAACCCGAGAACTGCAGGGTTATATCCCTAATATTTTTACCCTGCATCAAATTGATATGACAGGAGCAGGAATTGATCCTTCCTTGCTAAGGTGTAGTGAGCCTTGTATAAATCATACCCTTACACAGATACGCATATGCGGGTACCAATATCTGTGAAAAACTGCTAATGCTACCTTTGCCAAGACCGTGGTTTGTCATCGGATTCTGTACTAGAATGTCCTAGTGACACAGTGAAAACGCTGAACGCCGTAGGGTTTGAGCGAGGCAATCGGGTATATCAAAAGATAGAAATGAATACACGACTCTCAGGCTATCTAAGCTCTGAGGCCGTCACTAGGCAATCATATCGTGTGTCACAGTCTAAGCTACCGAAGTCGAACTACTGAGTACAGGTAGGAAGTCACTGTACTGTCACTGTCACTGTCATACGTCATACGTGATACTGAACTACTGAATCTCAGCACACCACCTCGGCTGAGGTGGCACAAGAATGTGAAACAGGTAGCTAATGCAAACTAAGAGGTCCCCGTCCACGGATCAGAACAACATCAACCAAAGGGCCGACCTGCCGCCATCCCCGCTTCCGGCTAACCCTCTAAACCGAATGCTAAAGTACTAGTATATGCATGCCAACTAGGTGGACTGCCACAAGGATATGAAAATAGCAACTGGTCTCTGCCAGATCTCGCTCCCCGATAGATACTCTCATCTGATGCTGCTCAGCTCGACGGTCAACCAGTACTCGAGGTCATAGAAGATGTCAAAGAGGTACAGGATGTAGTCAAAGGCCAGAATCCAGTCAGATGTGCTTAAGGTCAGAGTAGAGCCGTCGGTGTCTAAGGTCTCATAGGGCAGGTCATAGGTACCAGTCTGTCCACGAACACAAAGTCCAGTCCAGAAGGGCACCACGTCAAAGGGCATCAATCCAGTCAGACCAGAAAGACCCCTTGCCCGACCGCTGCCGGCTCATAGGCCTGCAGCTCAGCCGGACAGAGGACCAGAGAACCTAGGAGTCACCCGCACCACTGGGGTGCGGGCGGATCACGTCCATGAAGGACTCGATCATGCTGATGATCACCCGCACCTTGTCCTTGAGCCCAGGAAGAGGTTTGGTGAAGATATCAGCCAGGTTGAGTAAAGTGTTGATGTAAACAGGCACTAGGTACCCAGCACACACCCACCCCCGAAAGCAGTGAAAACGGATCAACACATGCTTAATCTTGGTGGATAGCATGACATTCCTCAGAATGGAGGAGGCCGCCTGGTTGTCAATCATGACAGCCACCGGGAGCTCCAGCCTGGGAATGAAGGGTCCAGAGGTACCATACATGCCAGACCGCTGAGAGTGGTACTCCCGCGGACCGTCCTCGTAGCCCGTGCCATCATATGGTACTGGCACGGCGTGAGGCAGGGCATACAGGCTGCTGTCAGGAACAGGCTCAGCCTCCCGGTAGTGTAGGGGGGAGGCGGGGCCCATCTGACCATGACCCATAGCATGATTCTCGAAGAACGTGGCCGCCCTCTGCATCCAAGAAGTGTCAGCTGCAGGGAAGGCCGTAGACAGAGCCAGAGCAGACACACCCGGCTCCTGCTGCGTAATTCTGATAAAGCCGAACATCTCCACAATCATATGGATAGCAGACATGGCCCGCTGCCCAACCACAGAGGCGGCCACATACTCAGATCCAGTGGAGGACATCTCAGCATCAGTCTGGCGGGCACATACCCAATGAAGGACCATGCCGTTGAGGAATACAATGCCTCCCGAGTAGGAGAGACACCCGTTGAGTTTGTCACGAGCATGGTCAGCATCCGAATACACCTGTATTGTGAGCACAGAAAGCGGTGCACTGGGGTAAGCATAACGGATACGGTAGTGCCGTGTGAAGTACAGATACTGAGCCACTCTCTGAAGTGCCTCCCAGGCCTGAGCCGAGGGGCATGAGGAGAACTGTGCCAGATATATGACTGAGTAATAGATATCTGGCCTGGTGCACCGTGCAATCCACAGCAGGGACCCAAGCAGCGAGAGATACGGGGTGACAAGGGTGAGATCAGGGTGCTCCGGCTTCTGGATAACGAGGTTCACATCCATCGGATTGTGATAGGTTTTGGCCGGAAGCTTGAACTTGGACATGAGCTCCTTGATCTGCCTGGTTTGGGACAATGCAATGCCCCACCGATCATAGTCAACCGCAAGCTGCAGGACGGCTGTCATACGGCCAAGATTCTTGCTCTTGAATGCCGCCTGGAAAGCTGCCCAGAAAGCCTGGTGGAAGGCATCATCACATGTCAGCCCGAAGTCATCCACGTAGACAGCCACGAAGGCCACGAACACAGAGGTCACAATATAGTATAGGCACGGGTCATATGTGGACTGGGTGAAGTGCATTCCCTGATAGGTGAAGGACTTCATGAATTTGTTGGCCAGCTTCTGCCAGGAAGCACCAGCCGTCCGTAGCCCGTAGAGAGCATAGAGCAGCTTGGCATAGCCATATCTGCCCTTATACATATACCCAGAGGGGAACCGCACATATATAGGAACCTCCAGACGGGCATGAACAAAGGCCTGACTGACGTCAAAGTGATAGACCATAACCCCCATACCAGCAAAGATAATAGACAGGATGAAGAGAAGGCGGAAGGTGGGCAGGTCTGCTACCGTGCATGCGGTCTCAGCTTGGGTGTAGCCCCAGTGCCATGTGGCAGCCACGGCCATCCGAGCTTTATGAATTTGGACGGGCGGTAGACCATCCCGTGGCTTCCAGGGCTTATTCAGCACAAAGATGGTGCTGGTGGCGATCTCACCGTCGGGTAGCACCTCCACCGGTTCTATCTTACCCTGGTCAATCAGAGGCTGCACCTCCCCACCGGTAATAGCCTCCTCCCACTGAGCCCCATCAGGCATAGACAGTGCCTGGCGGTACCCACCCGGCAGTGGCAGATCAGGAGCTGCAGTGTGGTACAGGCGCTCGGCGAGGTCAGCAGAGATATGACTGAAGCTGAGTGTGCCGCTGGCTGGCAATGTACCGACCGTGTCCTCTGGTGGGACCACATAGTGCGGAAGGAGCCACTGGTCCTGCTCCGGGTGGTCGGAGAAGGGAAGGTGGCAAGCACTGTGGGTATCAGGGAACACCACCAGACTGGCACGGAGGTCCATGGCATAGGCACGTGGGGCAGTCACATCACCGTAGGCCATAGGCCGGAAGAGCACCCCATAGGACCTGGACCGCCTCATGTCCGTGGACACAATGAGTGCCGGATACAGCGGATCACCGCGGGCCTCCTGAGCCTTAGCCAGAGTCCAGAGCGGGTAGTGTTGATTGACACAGTCAATGACCCTGCGGCGGTCCAGCCAGTGGACCAAGTCAAACCAAGCAGTGCCCGCAGGGTCAGCCATGACATACTGCTGGGCGGTGGTCCAGAAAGTGTCTGCTGAACCAGTGTCAAGCAACTGCACGGTGGCATAGGTCTCACCGTCCCGGGTGTCATAATAGGCAGCCACGGAATGGACTGTCACCACCATGTCAGCGGTGTAGTCCCTCCACGGCTCCGGCCTGTCACTGGGCACGGGTGCGGAGTGCCGCTCGTCGGGAGCGGGGGCAGGGAACGATGACATCACCTGCCCGAACTCTGAGTAGTTTCTGATGAAGTCTGGCCGGCCCTCGGAGACAACCTTGTTTCTCTCCAGGTCCAGCACCTTGTAGGCCGAGGACCTGAGGCTGATGCCCACAAACCGCCCCTGCCAGGCCCGGGGGGTCCGCTTCTTGGAGACCCCCGGATGGCGGGCCCGCATCTGCTGAGCATCCATGGCCACAGTGCACAGGGTGCCGAATATCTCGATACGGGAGTAGGTAAAGTGATAGCCCATAAGGTGATAGAATGGCACCACGGCGTCCCGCCCATGAGGCAGGATATCCCATAGCAGGCAGGCATGACTGTCTGCAAGAGGCCAGTAGGTGAGGTCCATACCGGCTGTCTCCAGGAGTGCACGGGAGACCGACGAGATCTTACCAATCACATATTCAGCCATGAAGTTCTGCCAGTGCAGGGTGGGTGACGACTGCAGGTGTTTGATGCCATGGTGTTTGTACAGAGCCTGTGCTGCAGGGTCACACAGCTCCGGGGCACAATCAGTGCGGAGAACCAGGCCAGTGCAGGCAAAGCCGTGATGAACAACATCTGCAAGGAACTGAGCCAGGATGAAGCTGTATGCCGACTTCTCAGCAGAGAAGTAGCAAAGTGTAAACCTCACAGTGAACTCCACAAAGGTCCAGCGGTACCTCGACCCGTCATAGCCAATAGGCGTGATCGGGCCTGTAGCATCAGCAGCCCACATAGATCCAGGCTTTTGAGCCTTGTATCTGTCAGCCGGAGGGTGCTTCGGACTCGGCTGCACTGTCCGCATACGGGCACACACAGCACAGGCCTCAGCACAGGTCCTGTGAGACAGCAGCTGCTCCCGGGTAACCGTAGTGCCAGGCCGGGCGATGTCAACACCAAGGTCCATGAGCTGAGCCAGCCTGAGACCATGAGCATGAGCATATGCGGAATGGCACCACCTCTCAGGGGTGAACCTCATGGATGTGTACTGATCACGGTAGATGATAGCCACCGGGAACGGGGTACCAGCAATGAAGACACGGTCCCCCCCGCCCTCCGAGCCAGCCGACTGAAGGGGCCGTCCAGCATAGGTGTGCTCACGACGGTAGCTGAATATGCCCTCTGTGCCAGCTGGGTACACATGTAGCACCTCCCAATGAATAAGGTGCTGCCTGAATGTACTGAGGTGTGACTGGGGAATCAAGAAGAGGAATACCGTGTGCTCGGGGTCGGTTGCAAAGTCCCGGTTGGCCTTCTTGAGCATCCGCTCACAGGTGAGTCTGTCAAAGGGCGGGTTGCCATATATATAGGCACCGGCCCAGAGGTGACCCCAGCAGGAATCAGACAGTGAATACCTGACTGGGCAGGTCTGGTTGTTACCCACGCCGGGGGGGAGGTCGTCTCCGAAGAGGGAGATGTCAAAGTTGTGTTCCCCGGTCTTGGCCAGGGCAGCAGGCGAGCCCTTCAGGAAAGCCCACTTGGCATACTCTGAGCGTGCCCACATCCAGTCACAGATCTCACCGGTGCGGACACGTGAGACAGTCTGGGTGAGTGCACTGGCTGCCCCCTCAGGGACCTCCGCCCACATATAGTCTGTGCCAGAGTCAACGATCCGATAGACACGGCCAGTAGGCAGGTGGGTGTAGGTGAGGGACACAAGGTCAGGGGACCCGAAGCCGAGGGATAGCATAACCCGAGAAGACAGCAGAGTGCGGCAGCCGGCCTTATAGTGTGAGTTTGGGAGAACGAAGTGGTCGATGGCGCCGTCCTGGACACAGACCCCATACAGGTGGAATGTCACAGTAGCATCCGTCCTGTGAGACCCAGCCGTGACCATGGTGAAGGCCACCGTACGGGTGTAGTCCACGTCGGTGCAGGCCGACAGGTCCCCGCACATGACACATGTGGCTCCAGAGTCACACACGATGCCTCTGTCAACCCGGACGGGTGCAGGGACAGCACTGGCCAGAGAACTGAATCCAGAAGCAGCCCACTCCTCGTCGGGCACATGCAACGGAACTGACTCTGCACTGCCATAAACCAGAATACCAGTATAGCCAGCAGGTACCAGAGGGTAAACCACTGTAACTGACCCAAGCTGACCAGACAGTACACCAAGCTCCACAGAAGCATAAGTACCCACAGCATAACCAGAGACCAGACATAAGCCGGTATCACCGGTAGCCAGTCCATCAGCTGAGAAAAGCTGACCAGCAGAACGGCCGACGGACCCCCCTGCTGGCGGGGTAAGCTGACTGACTGACTGACTGACTGACTGTCTGACTGACTGCCGCAGACCCAGAGAATACCCAAACAGTAGTGCCGAGGTACAGAGGGCCAGGCTACAGATAACCAGAATAGCAGTCCAGACCGGTGAGGAGCGGCGAGAGGTACGGGGCTCACCCGCCGGAGGCTGGGTTGTTGAGGGCTGGTGCCCGCCCGTCGGTGACTGGCGGTTGACAAGGTGTCGCCAGGTGCGTACGGGAGTCCTGGCACCAACGGCAGGAAGACAGGCCGAGATAGCCAGACCCCAGGTGACAGCATGCCAAAGCACCAGAGCCCGTGGGTGCACCTCCAGCACAGCACCGGAGGCACCACCAGACTGCACCGCATCTGCCGTGCCAGAGAATGCTAGAATGCACAGCAGACTCATGTACATGTAGTGACCCGCCCCATAGGGCCTGCGGCCCGGGCCACCCGGACCCCTGGGTCGGGACGGCGGTGCCGTGCTCACCAGCTGCACAGCTCCAGGGAACTCGGTGTTGGTTGTTGTGATCTGCACGTCGGCTGCCGGCACCGCTGGCTGCTGCGGCTCAACACTGAAGTGCTGCATAGACATGGCAGGGTCCGAAGGCTGGTGCACGGCAACATGGAGCTGAGCAGGCGTCATCTCACCGTCGGGTCCGTCCCCATCGCCAGGGTCCTGGTACGAGTTGAAGCGGTTGACAGCGTCATAGTACTGCTCCTCCGAGCGGCCACATGAGTCCCAGATAGCCCACTCCGACTCAGTCCACGGCTCCCCACTGTCAACGGCAGAGTGCGGCACAACGGCAGCCGCCTGGGCCGCGGGGATGTCAAGCGGTGCCTCCCCGAGCTCCAATGAGTAAGAGTATAGGCACGACTCATACACCTCCTCCTCCGGATCGAGGAAAGCCGCATCCAACTCTGACAGGATGTCTGCAATGGGCGTGCCCTCGGGGTGGAACCCCGCCACATGAGCACTCTGCACCCCTCCAGGGCAGTCACGGCGGAAGTGAGGGCCGCCGCAGTCCCAGCACTGGACCGAGTGGCGGCCCTGTGCATCCCGCGTCACCCGCAAGGCAGTCGGTGAACCACCGGATGCAGGCTGCCGCTGCCCCTGAGTCCGCGGCGGAGGGGCATGAGGGGAAGGGTGAGAGCCCTTCCTGTGTCCCTTCATGTTCTGTTGTCGATTCTTTCCACCGCGGGCCGGTCTGGCGCGGGGAGCTGTACCCCTGTCGCCCCCAGACCGGTGAGCACCCTGTCCGGCCGCCTGCGGCTGAGCATCCTGGAGTCTGTGGCGGGTGCCTGGGCTCGTCACGCCTGCGGCCACCAACAACGCGAGTCTGCGGGATGCCCGCACGGGCCAGAAGGGCGGCAGAAGGGGACTCCCCAGAGAGAAGTGAGGCCGCCAATGCGGAGACCCCATCCTTTTTCTTCTTCTCTTTAAGCAGCTTCTTTTCCTCTGTTTTCTGTTGGTGGAAGGCCTTCACAGCCAACGTGAACTGTTGAATGCCGAGAGCCCGCTTCTCCCTGCCCTCGGCCGTCTTAGAATTCCACTCCTGCAGAAGGTCCTTATAATACAGAGGGCACATGCGAAGGGTGAGGAGGTCCAAGGCGAACCCCACACCCCACACATCGTCAGGCTCTACACCAGGTCTGAGCTCAGAACGGATCGCGGTGTGGTGCTGCATGAAGCCCTTAATATAGGGCTCGGGGTCTACATCCTCCAGCAGCTCGATCGCAGGAGCTGTCTCGAATAGGTAACCATGGGAAACCCACGGCCTGCGCCGTCTGGCAACGGCTCGGCAGACAACCAGCCACGCACGGCGTCCATCATCCGGAGACACCGTAGCCGACTCCTCAATGAGCCGAAGGCATGACCCACGCACCAGCGACGTCAAGATGCGATAGAGAATGCGAGTGGCCTCAGGAAGAACAGCCGTCGTGAGGTCAGTCGGGTGGAATACCGTGTCAAACTGAAGGTTGAAGTCGGTTAGTTGGGTCTGTACCGCTTTAGTGAAGCGGTCCAGTGCAATTTCTCGAGGCACTTGGCCTTTGATCTTGTCGATGTCAAAAACCCACTCCGAAGCCTTGATGTGAGTGGGCCGGCACTGGTCACGAACTTGCTGAATAATGCTGGCCCGGTGACCAGGCTCGCGGAGAATCGTCTGGCAGTCCTTAAGGAACTCCCTGAGAACCAAAGCACCGTCCGTGTCATCACTGTCAAGCGGGCGACGCTTCACAGGTGTAGGGGGCACAGGCTCTTCAGGGCCGTCGCTGAAGGGAAGCGCCCTCCGCGTGTCGATCCCAGCCGGAACTGGAGTGGTGAACCCATCAGAAGGATCCATGGCAGCCATGACAGCTGCAAGAGAAGCACCGAAGGGATGAAACCCTAACGAAAAGGGTGAGCCCCCTTCAAGGAAGGGGCCAAATCCAAGATAAATTCAAAATCTGCTCCGATGCCCACGAAACTCGGTAACACGGCCGGTAATGGCGAAGTAAAAACACTCTCCAAAGGAAAATGTCCGAGCCCAAGTAGAACGTGAGTTATAGACGGTCAAAAACGGCCAAGTCGCCCGCAAGATTCGTAGATCCGCTCAAAGTTCACAAACAAGCGGCAAGCGTGGCAAATTAAGGTAAAATGATACGGGTAAAGATGTATAGAGCAGTGAGGAAAAATGCGGAGCGGCGGGGGTGGGCGGAAGGTAGGAGGGTAGAGTCGAGGTCTCCGCGCTTGTCGATGTCCGAGGTCATGGTCTACCGGAATATCCTAGTTCACTAGATATCAGAGGGTCCCGAACTGTGTGGATAAACTGTGTTAAGATAATAAACCCTAAGCTAGATATACCCGGAACGGTCTCGCAACGGTCTCGGATACTAGCCTACCTGTGACACAGCGTGTGTCACAGCACGAACCTATAGATCAGTCAGCGGTCCAGTGTTGGTCCTAGGGGTCTGTCATAGGGGCCTGCACCGGGACTCCCAGTCAGGGCTGCCTATACAGATTCCAGCACACCACCCCAGCACTGTGGGTGGTGACTGTCTAGGAGAGTCAGAATGTTAAGATAAGTTAGGGTAGGAGCTAGGGTGACAAACCTAACTGCTAATTCAACTGTGCAATTCTGATACACAAATTGAAACCCTCTAGCCGGCACAAGAGCAGAAACATACAGGCAATGCAAGTCCTGCTAAACTACTGAAAAGCTCTGTGTCAGCAAGTCAGATTGAAGAGTTCAAAGTTGTCAAAGCAAAAGCATAAACCAGATTGAAGACCGTGTTGAGGTCAAAGTACATCTCAGCACACCACCATGAAAGTGGTGTACTGCCAGAACCAGAAACATAACTACTCGGGGTCAATGGCCAGAGGAGCACCGCCACCACAACGAGCACTGTAGTAGTCCGCAGTAGCACGGCGGAGTAACACAGGGCTGCCAAAGTGCAAGGCGTCGGCCACGGAGAAATCATTCGCCAGAGAATTTGACGGAGTCGGTGTTGTTGATTCGTCGATCACGGGAGGCTGCACCGCACCAGGGTGCTGCCAAGTGCTGCCCGAAGGTGGCGCCTCGTCATCCGAAGACGATGCCGGCGACAACGGAGGACCGCCCTCAAATAAGATGCCAGGTGGCGGCGGCCCGGGATGCCACGGCACCGGAGCCATATAGAGGCCCTGCTGCCGCTGCACCCGCCGGTGGCGACGAGGCGGGATGGCACATGGCACCGTGTCAAGCGGTGACTCCTCGCCCCTGCACAGCACAGGCTGCAGCGCAGCCCGACCCGATACCTGCACAGGGTCGACGTCGTTGGCCACCGTGTAGGTGGCTGCTCCTACCCCCATGACAGAGATCAAGAGAATGAAAGAGAGAAGGAAGGGCATCCCCCACAAGCCCGCGTGGGCGGGGAAGCCCCACGGAGGCTTTCCACAGCCATAGCTGCGGGGAGCACCCTCACGCCAATCCTCCAGAGCACCACCAGAGTGAGGTGCTTGGGCCGCGGGCGTTGACGAGTGATTTGCTGAGATGGCCGAGGCCCGCGGCTTCACGACGAAGCTGCCGTCAGCGAGGTCCTCGTAATCGTCCGTGTCGTACCCCGTGAGATCAACCTGTCCGATGGCGGCGTGGTTCACGGTCTGAACGAACCCAGCGAACTCACCGTCCGCGTCCGCTGTGGTGGTCACCCGCGCCGATTGAAGTGGCGCGGGCTTCACATCTTCTCCCTGCGAGACAGGCATAGCAGGGGCCGGCACGGCGGATGCCGATGCCGCCGCACCACCTGCCGGAACCTGCTCCTCCGGTGTGGCCACCGCTGCGGCGGGCACGCACACCAGAGCCGAAGCCCCCTGCCCGTCACCGGCAGGAGGCGGGAAAGATGCGTGAGTGTAATGCACCTGCGGGTTGGCCGCGGAGTGAACCTCCGCGGCAAGATCGTCGAGCCTGCGGAGAATGTCGTCCCCCTCGGAATCCGGCTGCTGCTCCACGGTGAAGCCGTAGGCGGACACGTCAATGCCGCCCACCGCTCCCGCAGAAAGCACCGCGGGCGGCCCGTACGCGGCTGCCGCACGCGCGAAGGACTCCGCTCCGTCATCCGCCGCCTGCTGGAACAACGCACACATGGCGAGTGCGTGCACCCCCTCTGCGTCCTCCTCGTCGATGGGAACGCAAAATGCCGCGGCAGAGGTGGGCGGGTGTTGGCGCCCGCCCAACGGGCAGTCGCGGTAGAAGTGATACGCCTCACCTTTCCCCGCCTTCTTGCACCTACCGCAGAACGGCCTTGCCCGTTGATCGTCACGGTCGAATCCCACCGGTGGGGCCTTGTGGGTCCCCACACGGAATCCTCGCGGCTGCTGCCCCCGCTGCTGCTGCTGCCGCTGCTGCACCCGCTCCCGTTGTTGACGCACAACCGGAGCGGCCTCACCCCGCTGCCGCTGTACGAGCTCCGTCAGCTCCGTGATCTTCTGGAGCAGCGCATCGTACTCACTGCTGGAGAGGTGTGCGGAGACCCCGCCCGCACCAGAAGCTGCCTTCCCCCGTCCGTCTGCGCCCAAGACTGATAAATCTCGACCACCAAGGAGCGAAGAGAAGCAAGGGACACGTGGGACAGGTCGGCAGCCATGGGATAGCGGACCTTTACCGCCGCGTAAAACACAGGGTCGAGGCGGGTGTAGAGAGACAATTTTCGTGTTGCCTCGGTCGGAGTCCAGTCTGAAGTCCTGTTATCCCGCACCAAACGCTGCTCCTTAGCCAAAATCGGCTGCGGGTCAACGTTTGCGGGATAACGTAAAGCCGCATGCTCCTCCTGCTGCGACTCCCGCAGCGCCACCGGCACAGAGCCCTTGATGATGTCGACAAGAGCACGTCGTCCATCTCGGTCAGTCGAGGAGTCGGTGCCAGTCAGCCAGACATACGCGTTGCTGTGCTTCTCCACCACGAGAGCCAGAACGTCGTACAGCAGTCCATTCACTCTGCCGACCACGGGCACCAGAGGGTCGTCGAGGTCAAAGGAACGCAGCTCCAGACCAGCAGACTGAAACTCCGTGCGTAGCTGCACCACCAGGTCGGACAGGAGGCCAGAGTCGTCCGTACCGCGAAAATGATGCTTCTTGTCACCAAGAATATCCTCACGGATACTCTTGGCCCAAGCCCGATGCAGCCGTGCCTTGTAAATCTCGTCCACCAATTTGGACTGCTCCTGCAAATAACGTCTGACGGCAACGTCCGCGTCCACGTTCGATGCAGGGTTAGGAGCGGGAACCACCGGCGTAGCGGCCGTCGGAGTGTTCCGCACCTCGTCGATCAACCTCAAAGAGGCATCGATGTCACTGTCCCTCGTGAGGGACTTCTTGGATCTCGTCGTCATACCCATTTCTAGAAAAGCCTGAGGGGAGGCGGTACGCTGCAGCACGTTTGGGTAGGGCCGCGGAGAAAATGCGACGTCACGGACACGGAACGAACGGTCGGGCCATGCTAGCGAGGGGCGAAGGAAGATGTCGTCGAAGTCAAAGGTGCTTAAGTCACCAGCCCAAAACACGGCAGCAGGCGGGATCAGAGCGAGCAGAGAACCGCGAATAGTGAACATTGCGACGACGAAACCCAATCCAAGCCGGCACCCCATAGCTGCGGCTCAAGTCGCTCACCGCAAGCCGCTCATCTCAAAATCTCCACTAATGCCCAAACGTGCAAACGCGCACCACCTCTCCGAGCGGCCGTTTAGCCAATCATGGCCAAACTAGCAAGTGGAATAAAGCGTGGATGGGGCCACGACCTACCGGAATATCCTAGTTCACTAGATATCAGAGGGTCCCGAACTGTGTGGATAAACTGTGATAAGATAATAAACCCTAAGCTAGATATACCCGGAACGGTCTCGCAACGGTCTCGGATACTAGCCTACCTGTGACACAGCGTGTGTCACAGCACGAACCTATAGATCAGTCAGCGGTCCAGTGTTGGTCCTAGGGGTCTGTCATAGGGGCCTGCACCGGGACTCCCAGTCAGGGCTGCCTATACAGATTCCAGCATGGTCTTTTTAACGTGTCGCGAAGCACTCAGTACCAAACTCTGCGCAATGCTGCATACCATCGGGGGCCCCAGCGCTCTCTGACCCATCTTCTCCGTACTTCCTCCGCCACTCGTCGCGCTTACCCCTCCATCTACACAGTCAGTCGTGCCGTGAAAACGCGGCACCCCGCAACATTCTACCTACTCAGCCACGCTCGCCCCTCTACAGCTTTAGCCAGCCATTTAGTGGCTTTGAATCAAAACCACTTTAGGCAAGTGGTGGGCCTATAGCCTACTAGAATGTCCTAGTGACACAGTGAAAACGCTGAACGCCGTAGGGTTTGAGCGAGGCAATCGGGTATATCAAAAGATAGAAATGAATACACGACTCTCAGGCTATCTAAGCTCTGAGGCCGTCACTAGGCAATCATATCGTGTGTCACAGTCTAAGCTACCGAAGTCGAACTACTGAGTACAGGTAGGAAGTCACTGTACTGTCACTGTCACTGTCATACGTCATACGTGATACTGAACTACTGAATCTCAGCATTCTGTGGCCAGTCATCCGAAGCTACCGGAGATATCGACTGGGGTAGACGGAGTTGTGATCCTAAGTTGTGCTTGACAAACATAACTAAAGAAATTTCACATTAGTACGTGGCGAATCCATTCTCACTCATCGCGATAGATGTTCGTCAAAGCGTGCGTATTGGACCATATCAGGAGTTTGGCAGACGGGTGAGGATTTAAAGTGGACTTATAAAGACCCTCCGATATCTCGTAAGCAGGGCCTTCTCCGTTTGCATTAAAACAAGCCCCCGGTGAAATAACTCCGGAAATAAAAAAAAGGGCTCCCCGTTGCCGCCTGTGATCCTCCAAAGTAGCTTAAGGAGGGGAGGAAGGGTTGGGTGCATTATATCAGGCCGAGAATCGTTCGATTAATGAGAAATTGTTAATTCGTGGGATCATCGTTCGCAAAAGCGACGACGGCTAGCGCAAATAATCCGTAACGTACACTTCGGATGCTTTGAATCGTCACTCTGACGCACGATACGTGTGGATCAATCAGTAATCCAGCGTCAATCTGTATCACGAAACGCAATTCATTGAACCTTGAAACGTCACTCTGAAATACGATACGAACTTCAAAGGGGGCTACATCCTAAGAACTGTAAGGTGAGGGACTAAAGTGGACTCAGTTCCCCCCAATAACCTAAAAACACCATGAGGGACGCCTCAAATCGGTGTAAGAAGACTGGTACCAGCAAGAAGCAACAACAACAAAGACATCATAGACATATACAAAGGTATGCCCGTTGTGAGGTCACAACTCTTTTAAGAGGGGAGATCTGTCAGGGTCATGACCGATGACATATGTGTCATACATGTCATACGTGTCATACCTGTCAGACATGTCATACCATACAGGGTCATGACCGATGACATATGTGTCATACCTGTCATACCTGTCAGACATGTCATACCATGTCATGTCATGTCGAGTCATGTCATATATTATAATGACAGTCGTCAGTACGGTCGACTATGACTGTACATGTCGTCAGATGATAAGTCACGTCATCTGTCATTATTCAAGGGAAGACTTGAATGACACTTGTCATCGAGAGTTCGTACGTCGAACTCGAAGATGGCAAAGCAAGATACATCTTGAAGTAACAAACAAGAACCATCTTTGCTTTAAGCATGTGCGGAACACGCATGCGCAATATTATGGAGCGAACGAATTATTCGTTCTGACGATACTGGTCGTTCAACCAACGTCTCGGGTTCACAACCCAATGGCGGTACCATCTATGCGATGGGAGACGTATGGTATAGATGAGGAAGCGTTGTGCTTCAGGAGTATCTTCACACAGAGACTGCACTCATCCCCCGCTATTCGTATCTTACGCTTGTGTTGCCGTTCTACAACGCAGCGTATACGTGTATTTTATATCATATACTAAGGGCTCGCATATCAGCCCGTATCATCAGCAATACGTTCCTTCTTCCTGGATATATGTTGAACATAAAACAAGCAGTCGTCGCGATGAAATACGGTAGAATAAAACCAGAATTTGAAACACCCCCGACTATTGTTCTTCCCTTTTCCCTTCCCCTCCCCTTTCCCCTTCCCCCTCCATTTTCCGGGTTTCCTAGCCTGGTTCCGGGTTTCCCCTTCCTCCCCCCTCCCCCCTTCTCCCCCCCTTCCCCTTCCCCCCCCTTTCCCTCCTCCCCCCCCTTTCCCCCCCAATTTTCCCCATTTCCCTCTTTTTCCCCCTTTTCCCCCTCTCCCCCCTTTTCTCTTTCTTCTTTCCCCCTTCCTTTTCCCCTTTCTCCTGGTGACGAACAGGGCGCTTCGCGCCCCACCCCCTCGAAGGCTTGGCGCCGACGCGACGCTGACTTGGTGTGGATCCTGCCGTGCGGAACAGTCGCAGTCGAGTGAAAGTCAATCCTGAAGGACAGGATCTATCAAAATTTGAGTGATTGCCGATATGCAACGTCGATATTCTATTGTAATTCGGTGCTTCCGGCTCGCGCCGTTGGATAGCGATGCGATGTCCATTTTGCCCGCACGCGACGGCGATAGGTCGAAGTCGGTGATGCTGGCATGAAGGGGCAGCGCAGCGCGCAGCCCACCCCAAGACGACTGCGATGACATTTATACAGGACATGACAATGACACTCGATGTTAACCACCGATGTGATCATCTGAATTCAACGACGCGACGGACGACTTTTCGCGCTCACATTCTTCTTTTCACCAGCCGAATCCCCATTTTTGTGTTACGCAGCAGCCAACTGATCAGTGGTCTACAGATACCTCTGTGCCTCACAGCAACCTCTTTCCTCGCCGGATAGAGCTGATAAGATATGGTCGAAGGTACATGCTCATCCGCTGGGCTTCCTGCACCTTGGCAGGAGGTCCGAGCTGAAGGCTTGGTGTATTATTGGAACACCGAGACAAACGTCACACAATATGAGCGCCCGGTCGGTGGTGGCGCGCCTCCACCACCCTTGGGTGGAGGATTTGGTCATGACTCTTCAAGAGACTTTGGTGGTAGCTCTTTTGGCGGGCAATATGACGACGCCGACGGTGGCGGAGGAGCTCAAGAATATAACGCTCCTCCACCAGATGCTTACGCTCGGGGGGGTGGGCTCGGGGTGACAAACTTGAATTATAGCGCCACTGATAGCGGTGATGATTACCGTAGAAAAAACGAGATAGTTGTGAAATCTCCTCCTGGACTGCAGTGCCCAGATCCTATGTTCGATTTCAAGATGGGGAACTTTCCTAGGTCTCTGCTCGACGCTGTCTATCAGGCAGGATACACCGCGCCCACGCCGATCCAGGCCCAGTCGTGGCCGATTGCACTCCAGGGCTACGATCTTATCTCCGTGGCAAAGGTAGGTACTGATCAATGTTTTAGTGTCAACATGACACGACGTACGATATTGCTTTGATGATCTATGTTTCAACTACAGTACTCTTTTTTCACCGCACCTCCCGTTCGTTATGCACTTCCCTTTTGCAGACGGGATCTGGAAAGACTGTGGGATATCTTTTCCCCGGAATCATGCACATTCAGAATCGTGGTGGAGGACCATGCACAGTTCTGGCACTTGCTCCCACCCGCGAGCTTGCGAATCAGATTCAAGAAGAATGCTTAAAGTTCGGGCGCTCGGTCAACATTCGATCGGTCTGTTTGTATGGTGGAGCACCCAAGGGTGGCCAGCTGCGCGACCTCCGCAGCGGTCCTCAGATCGTTATTGCTACCCCGGGTCGTCTCAACGATTTTCTGGAAGCTAACCAGGTATAGTTGCACCTACTCTGCTGGAGCACGTTATTGTTCTTGGTACCTTCTTTAGGTTGCAGAACTCTCTTGTTGAAAGGCTAAAGACTTTCGTTAAGGGGATCCGTGGTCACGCCTTTCCCACAGGTCGACCTTCGGAACGCTTCCTATGTGGTTCTTGACGAGGCAGATCGCATGCTTGATATGGGATTCGAACCCCAGATCCGCAAAATTCTCGCCCGTACACCCACCCGACGACAAACTCTTTTCTTCACAGCAACTTGGCCTCGGGCTGTTGTGCGCGTGGCGAGCGCTATTCTTACCAATCCTATTCAGGTTTCTTTCCTCCCTCGTCTTCAAAATTGTGTTTTCTTCACCCACAGATCAGGCGGCGTGCAAGAAGACCTATGTGAAGAAACTTGAGTTTACTGTCAGCTAACCGCTTTTTTTCCTTCCTTTTTCGGGTTGTATTTCTTGTTGTGTGGGTGCACTTGTGCGCGCAAGTTTAATTTTTCCTCTTCTAAGCTATGGAACACCATCGTGTTGCTTAGAGATCGGGGTCTGGAAGT
This sequence comes from Cymbomonas tetramitiformis, assembly GCA_001247695.2. NCBI lineage: Eukaryota > Viridiplantae > Chlorophyta > Pyramimonadophyceae > Pyramimonadales > Pyramimonadaceae > Cymbomonas > Cymbomonas tetramitiformis. Next base: position 14,511 of record LGRX02009406.1, on the reverse strand, counting down.
GAAGGTCTCTCTGAATCTTGCTATTTTCTCTATCTGTATCTTGCTATGTTCCCCAGAGAGTCTGTCGTTTATTTCCTGAAGGGCTCCTCACTCTTCGAGTCTACCGCTGTCACTGCAGGTTAATATCGGAGACACCGAGAATTTGGTTGCTAACAAAGATATCACGCAAGTCGTAGAAATATGCACTGGCTTCCAGAAACAAAACCGTCTGATGGATGTGTTACGGATGCCTCAGTACCAGCCTTGCAAGGCTATCGTTTTTTGCAGCACCAAGCGTATGTGCGACCAGATTGGTCGCTCAATGGGTCATAATGCGGGGGTTATTCACGGAGATAAGGAACAAAGAGAACGGGACTACATCCTTGGTCAGTTCCGAAGCGGTCGATGCCAGGTGTTAGTTGCTACGGATGTGGCTGCACGCGGTTTGGACATTTCCGACGTGAACTTGGTAGTGAACTTTGACTTTCCCGGGGCAATCGAAGATTACGTGCACCGTATCGGACGTACCGGTCGGGCTGGCAAGAAGGGAAATGCCCACACGTTTCTTGACCCTAACGAAGGCAACATGGCACGTAAACTCCTCAAGATCTTACGTGATGCACAGCAGGAAGTACCACGTGAAGTTGAGGAGTTGGCTGCTCGCGGTGGTGGTGGTGGTGGCGGCGGCGGCGGTGGACGCTTCCGTGGTGGTACGTCAATTTCACGGCTGAATGTTCTTTTGTAAAAGGCCCGAGATTAGTGGACAGTGCAAAAAGGACTGTTGATCGAGCATGACATAGGCCCGTCAGGCAAATATTTTTCTCTCGTCCCCAGATCGCAGTGCGTCAAGAGTTTTGATGTAAGTGGTTGCGTTTGACAGGTGGAAGCAGAGGTGGAGGGGGCGGCTTCGGTGGCGGCGGCTTCGGTGGCGGTAGCTTCGGTGGTGGTGGTTACGGTGGCGGTGGTGGGGGGCGGTTACGGGCCTTCCTCCCGCGACCGTGATCGTGGCGGCAGCAGTTATCGGCCTTACTAGGGAGGAGCAGCACGGTGGCCCTTGCAAAAGAGGGTCCCACTCTCCCTCTCCCGCGTGCTTCTCTGCGCAGCCACGAGAAGCTGGCCCATCTCCACCTCATAAAGTAGTGTTTATACTTGTACAGATTCTATTTTTTTCTTTCCAAAAATGTGCTTGCTCGAAAGCGTGTGTAGCAGTATGCTTGAGGCAGGAGCTCTTTTGGGCTTCAGGCAGGTAAGCTCTTCACCCCGCTGGGAGAGCTGCCTTCAACTTTTCCTGCAAATAGAGAGGCAACTTCCTTGGTATTCGCCAAGCAATAAATCTATAGTATCCTTCACCCTATTCGACAACTATGTCAACTATCGTTGTGGAAGAGGCCGTTGTGTGCAAATCTGCTTTGACACATCTAACTGTGGACTGTTTGCAGATGCCCCTAACAGCTGTTCGTGGGCACAGAGAAGCTTGCGAAAGCTGGTGGGGCATCAACATAGATTGAGTCCTTAACGGTGAAATCTGTGCATATCTGTCCAGCATGCACTTGGTTTTGTTTTGTAGGATGCTGTAAGGACTTCTGTAAAGGTCTTTCTTTTGTGACCCTGCAGTGGTCAGACTTGATAGAACTTTTATGGTTAATCCCTCGGACTGAGTACTGTTAGTCCGTGTATGAGTCACAAGTGTGAAATGTGTGGGTGATGGCCACAAGTTCCTGTGTCTCTTACATGAATGCTGTAGCGGCTGACTTGACCCCGAGGTCTTTATTGGTCTAACAGTTCTGTCAGCCTGTTGTCTGTCAAAGGTACAGTTGGAAATGTGTTGCTTGCTATATCATTTGAATAGTATTTCAGAGGTCAAGGTTTTCAACAATGCAGAAGTCTCCTGCAGACCGGAAACTTGTGACCTTCTGGATCTTATCAGTGCCCGTCATGGTGCGAATTAAACTTAGTAAAGGACCTTCTCATTGACGAGAGAAAGGAAACCAATAATATACTGAGCAATTAATCGGAGCTCTCATAAAAGGGTACATACGGTAACGGATCTTGATGGAACAACAGAAGTAAAGTAATGATGACAATCTTCCCATGTGATTGATTGAGTGAGCGGTGAACTCAGAATGCCGCGATATATCGTGTAATGAAAATGAGTTTAGAACTTGACGATCAGTTAATTTGATTAAGCTATCTAGGTGGGCGGACACCTATTTACACCTTTTTTTGGTTTCCAGTCTCTAGAGCTCAATTTTCATCTAGGGTGGTGAGGGTCAAATCGTAGGACCCAAATGATGTGAAAAGGCCCGGAATATGGTCGGATGCCACGAATATCGCGATACAAGTGTCGGAATAATATGGTCAATACTAGAATGCTTAAAATGCACCGGACGCTTATTTACACTTTTTTATCTAGCTCATATGGATATACAAATGGACAAAATTAACGAAACCGCAGCGATATGCATCCCTGGGGATGGGTTTTCGAAGACCTTGCACCCTCGTTTGCCTCGTGGATCCGGATTTACGTCCGCGTGGACGCGTCATGGTTCCAGAGGGTCATTTTCATGACCCCCTAGCGAAGCGGGCACCCACAACGCGGTGGCACGGTGCCTCCCCCCACTGCCCATCGGCATAATTACTTCCCTTGGGGTCCCATTGGGTGTGGGAATTGCCTTTATAGCTCCCCCATAGCTCGGCGAGTCGTCCTAAACACCATCTAGAAGGCCTTTCCCCTTGAGGGCGAAACAGCCGAAATGGCCGATTTACCGTCCTAAAGGTGCGTGGCCGGAGGGCGTGGGGGGAGGCATAAATGGACAAAATTAACCAAACCGCGACGATAGGCATCCCTGGTTGTATTGGGGATGGGTTTTCGAAGACCTTGCACCCTCGTTTGCCTCGTGGATCCGGATTTACGTCCGCGTGGACGCGTCATGGCTCCAGAGGGTCAGTTTCATGGGCCCCTAGTGAAGCGGGCACCCACAGCGCGAGTTAATTTGACAAGGTCGATACCCTTGAAACGCGTTTGCTTGATTGCGGCGAAACCGAGGCAGTCATTCTCAAGGCAATAGTTATGCTACTGTCACGTCGAAGTTTTTGAGTTCGGAGGCTGGCGGCCGATTCCTTTTGTCCACGGACCCCCACACAAGATATTCTAAAAAAACAAGGATGCGTTGTGAGGATGACATGCGTGGGTGTCTACCCATGTAAGTTACCACAGATGTGACATGCTTGGCGAGGATAGTCTCAGAAGGGAAATTATCGGAGTTTACACACTCACGCCACTTAAAAGCGAAGCGGCTAGACAGGACAGACCTCTAACCGTGCAGACGAGTGAATCCTTGGAAGGAACGAAGGCTCTTATCACTCTTTGTGACTGACTGTACCGCACGGCAGTCCGACTGTTCAGTCAAACTGAACAAGGCTACAATTAGGCAATTGCAATATCTTTATGGCAGGAAAGATTGACCGGTATTTTGACAGGGTGAGCAACAGCTCTTCCAAATAATTACTTTAAGCTAGAACAGCCTCCACTGGGCTACAATTCATGTCTTATACTTTCAAGGCGCGCCTTTCAGATCTCTGATCGATCTGTCCTATGTCGGCTGGCATATCATCATCTGCCACCTATACAAATCCTAATCAGAGAATCTGCACATTAATATCTCTCTAGCTTATCTAGTTGCCTCTGGCCCTCTTCCTCCGAGGGGGCAACTCAGATTCGTCATCACTGTCAACCAAGTAACGAGTAGGAACAGCCTTCCTATATTCAATTATGATAGGTTGCCTCTTCGGCTTAGATTCGGTCTTCACCGCAGGGGCTGGAGCATCATCAGATATGGCATCAGACTTCTGCTCGGGGATAGGCTGATCCTCTGGCTGAACGGGTGATGTCGGGGATGTGCCCTTTGGCACCCAGATAAGTTCACCCTTATCATCCATGATCAGCTGCAGTCCCAGTCTCTTCAACCTTCGAGCTTCAGCCTGTTCCTCAGCATCGTCAGCTACCAAGTCATCGAACTCACTGACGTCATCCTCGGTGTCATACTCCCACTTCGGACTGGCAGTATCCATGCCATGCTTACTGTCCGTGGCACCTGCGCCATCATCGTCATCCGAATCTGGCAGCTTCTCCTTACTCCAGGTCACAGCACCTGCACCCGAATCGTCACTGTTCGTAGGCGTCAATTGTACAGCCTTACGCCCAGTGTATGGAATTCCGCGATACTCATACTCGTCAGTCTCAATCGCCTGCTTCCAGAACGCATTACTGATCGGTGATGAAAACGGCGCTACAGGCTCCTTCGCTCGTGTGGCATCTTCCAGAAACCAGCCACCGCCCCTCGAGCGCTCCCTGTTGGAAACACAGCGTCGGCTGTGGGGAAACGCTCGGACGGTGAACGAACGGATGAAGCTAAACTATGATAACACAAATAAATACCCTGAGTCTGTGACACTAGCTGGCCACCGAGGATGATCAACCGGATATGACACGTGACTGTATGACTAGTCACTGTGACATTTCCAGCACACCACCTCATCGGAGGTGGACAGCTTGTGAGACTAGACACCACCCTAGCTACTAGAGTTACATCTAATGAGAATGTTAGTCTAGTTAGCTAGCAACATCACAAGTGTTAAGTGAAAAAATGCTCAAGTGATAAGAAATAATCTGAGATGCTTTGTAGGCTGCACGTATCTAATTCTCAATGTTAGGTTACAATTTCAGCTAATGGTCAGCCGCATTAGGTTCTCCTGCCGGTCTGCATGCCGAAAACAACACGTTCTCATAGAAGTCCTGCCGGTCGGCTCAACGATTAAATACTGCACGTGATGGGATCTCTGTCCGTGACTGTGCTTAAGTGCCTCGCTCTCCGCAATTGGTCAGTAACTAAAATAATCGGACGTGTCAAGAAAACATTTCAGCTACAGCAAGTGGTCAAAAGAAACAATCCAACGCCCTCCCTGTCTGCTTAAAATAACTCAATCATCGTAATAAGAATCGTCAGCGCCCTCATAGTAATCATAAGAATCGTCAAAATAAGCACCACCTGTCGAGTCGCCCTCATACTGGTCGGCTTCCCAAGCCGCCCATTCTGCTGGGGTGTAAGAATCATCGAGAACCTCGTCATCTAGCTCCGCTTCAGAATGTAACTCTCCAGAGTCGTGAACAATGGAGTAATTGGTAATAGAAAGGTCTGCTTGCGGTAAAAAGGCATCCCCAAGTGGGGGTTCCAAAACTCCGCCATAGGGCTCCCCATAGAAACCTGTGTCCACAGGGAGCTCCTGTTCCGACCCGAAAGGAACGTGAGAGTCGACGTCCTCACACTCCTCGTCAGCATCATCGCTGGAATCATCGTAATACCCCACTGGGTACTCCGATTCATCCTCACTGTCACTACTGCGAAAATCTGTCTCCTCTCGCTGATCAGAAGCCAAAAATGTCGGCGGAGAATCCACAGCAGTTTGATAATAATAGTGATACTCGGTTCGCACAGGAGGGGCCTGTGGAACGAGTCTGCGTGCATCTGAAGAAAAATGCACGGGTCGCGTGGTAGAAACTTGAGAGTAAACTGACCGAGCAGATAAATAACGGGGAAATCCCCAACAGCTTTGTCAACCCGCGAAATCTCCGAATGCGCTGAAGGATCGGATACAGTCGGTGGTGTCGAAGCACCACCAACTCCAGTGCAAGAGCCGCAAACAGTAATACATAAATTCACTGCGGAATCGGTGGCACTAGGCTGCGGAGAAACCATCGGAGCACTGAGGAAATGAGACAACAAAGATGCCGCTGAGCGACACAGCAATACAAGTTGTGTGCGCTTCAGCCCCTCTACCTTCTCAAACTTCTCATCAAAAGCAACTTGGGAAGCTAGGAGCTCCCCATCTGACAAAATCTTAGCGTGATCCATAGCGATAAAGATAATAAACCAAGCGGAAAATAACAGTCAAATCCACACCGCCTAATAACCCACAGCAACAAAAATGTTCCACACAAAAGCGAAGAACCAGATTTCGGTAGGCCCAAAGAAGAAGGGCACGCTCAAAATAAGAATAGAGCGACAACGAAATAAAATTCAACGCTAACTACGAATTACGCGAAGCGTAACTGGGACCATAACCTGTTGGAAACACAGCGTCGGCTGTGGGTAAACGCGCGGACGGTGAACGAACGGATGAAGCTAAACTGTGATAACACAAATGAATACCCTGAGTCTGTGACACTAGCCGACCACCGAGGATGATCAACCGGATATGACACGTGACTGTATGACTAGTCACTGTGACATTTCCAGCACTCCCAGCGGCGTAGCGCCCCAACAGGATGGACGATAATATGTTGCCAGCTATAATCGAGCCCAGGCTCTCGCTCCCCATAGTACGCAGTCAATGGCTCGGGGGTCCCCTTTCGTGCCCATTTCCATTGCGCGGCCCCATTGGGTAGAAATACAATGTACCAATCGAACGGCTTAAAATGGCCAGTGTCCCCTGGCACAACTCCTCCCCTCTTAGCTTGTCAGTACAATGAGGTGATAAATCAGCGTCAGTTGTACAACAACTAAGATCCAGACACAGAGCGGCCATGCGTATGTATGCGTGTTATGCTTTTCTGATCGAACAGATGGTCGAAGAGTTGATGAAGCAATCCAGAGGGTAGAGGGTATACAGCAGCGGAGACTCCCGCTCCTTGTTGCCCAGGGTGAGGCCCCAGTTGAGTAGTTTCCGGATGTGATCCCAGAGTCTGTTGGTGAAGGCAAGGAGTATCCATCGTACAGTACCGCAGGTCCACCGGAGGAGGCGATTGCGTCCAGATGCAAGTAGGCTGGCGGTAGCCAGTGCCATACATACGGTAAGAGCAATATAACGGAGTAGGTAAACCGCGGACTACGGGTCGAAATCGCAGCGCAAAGGGAAACCTGCCCATCGGATTCTCCATGAACCAAGGCTTGGGTTGGAGAAAATCGAGGATTTGAAGCGTACGGCGTACACAGGCATCCGCCTGTCGCAGTTGTCGCACCCCAGTAGTCTTGGCCTAACTATATTCTGTGCACGGTGGCGGCTAGCCCAAATGACGTCAAAGTAACCAGGAGTGTAACGCTTGAAGTCCCAGTCTTGTACCTTCTCAGCGTAGGTAGGTTGCCAGCGAGGATCATGATCTACGGTGACAACGGTGCTATTCGGATAACATGACAGGAAACTTCTCTCCACACTACCTGTACCACTGAAAAGTACCAGCAGTCGTAACTCGCGTGACGAGACCACAGAGTCCAGAAGAGCCAGATGCGTCACAAAGGCGTCAGAGGAGCGACAGTATTGTTCCCAAGGTAGGAAATTGTCCAGAGAAGTTGGTTCCCCTTCATCAGAGGTGTCCAGGAAAGGCAGAGCTTTGGCGCGTTCCCGCCTCTGCTTCCGCTGCATCCTGGCCTCCTGTAAGGCTTTTTCACGGGAAAATAATTAATTTAGATTAAGTTTCCATAATTTTAGAATAACCCGTTTTCATGTTGAATTTAGAATAAGTTTTCTTGATGTCATCCGGCTATGACCGGTGGTCCTTTTCACGACTCGTGTTCAAATAATGTGCACACAGGTCAAACGCTCTCGTTCCCGCTGGTGCCATCATGAGGAAGCCTCCAAAAAGCTTTAAGAAGGTTTGTCTCGCTTGTGATAATGGTGGGCGCCGTTGTAATAGACACTCACGGCGTGTTCTGCTTGAAAAAAAGGCCCCTGCACTTCTTCTATATCCTAAACCCTTTGACTTGCCTTTTACCGCTGCACGCGACCGGCAAGCATCTTTGAAACTTCCGAGTTTCAAAGATGCGTTTTGTATTTTGGGTGCACCCTAATTTTACAAAACGGCCGAGCGCTACCCGTTTGTGCGGGATATTCACATTTATTCCATGGAATATTTCATATGGATTAACACACATAAGCACGAAGGCATCGGCCACGCATCTTTGAAACTAACGAGTTTCAAAGATGCGTTTTTGTCATTTGGGTGCGCATACCCAAATAACAAATCAGCCGAGCGCTTCCCGTTGGCGTGGGGTATCCAACGCTTGAATGTTGAATATTCATTGTAATATGAGTTAGCAAGCGAGGTTGCAAAGGCATCGGGACAAAATCTACGAAACTGTCCTATGCCTTTGCCTTTGGGTTTGGGTTCGAAGGTGACACCCAAACCCAAAGATGCCAAACAGCCGAGGGCTTCCCGTGCGTCCTAACGCACGAAACTTGGCACGAATACTACCATGGTACATATATTTAAGTTGCCAGAAGCTCAAGGCTTCAAGTTACTTGTGCGCGAAACGCGCAATTTATTTCTAAGGCAGATGTTTTGGGTTTGGGTTCGAACGTGACACCCAAACCCAAAGATGCCAAACAGCCGAGGGCTTCCCGTGCGTCCTAGAGCACGAAACTTGGCACACATACTGCCAAGATGCATATCTTTGAGTTACTTGAAGCTCAAGGCTTCAAGTTACTTGTGCGCGAAACGCGCAATTTATTTCTAAGGCAGATGTTTTGGGTTTGGGTTCGAACGTGACACCCAAACCCAAAGATGCCAAACAGCCGAGGGCTTCCCGTGCGTCCTAGAGCACGAAACTTGGCACACATACTGCCAAGATACATATCTTTCAGTAACTTGAAGCTCAAGGCTTCAAGTTACTTACTTTTTTTCAAGCAGAACACGCCGTGACTGTCTATTGTGGCAAAGATGGCAAATAATAAAAGTCATATATCCCTGTTATTCACGGCCGCGACTTTTAGATTCACGGCCGTGAATCTTTCCGAATGGAACCAAAAACCGTTCGATTAAAATCGAACGGTTTTTGGTTCCATTCGGACATATGGACATCACGGCAAGACAACTCTTCAGTGTAATATTTCGCATGGCATGGCGATAGCTCAACAGGTACAGTACAGCGTCATGGATGGTAGGCTATTTAATTTAGAATATTTTTTCATAAGTTTAGAATACCCCATTTTATCGTTAATTTAGAATAAGTTTTCTTTATGTCATCCGGCTATGACCGGTGCATGCATCCATGACGTTGTACCTGTACCTGTTGAGCTATCCCCATGCCATGCGAAATATTACACTGAAGAGTTGTCTTGCCGTGATGTCCATATGTCAGAATGGAACCAAAAACCGTTCGATTAAAATCGAACGGTTTTTGGTTCCATTCGGAAAGATTCACGGCCGTGAATCTAAAAGTCACGGCCGTGATTAACGACTCTTTACGCATAATGACTTTTATTATTTGCCATCTTTGCCACAATAGACACTCACGGCGTGTTCTGCTTGACAAAAAGTAAGTAACTTGAAGCCTTGAGCTTCAACTTACTGAAAGATATGTATCTTGGCAGTATGTGTGCCAAGTTTCGTGCTCTAGGACGCACGGGAAGCCCTCGGCTGTTTGGCATCTTTGGGTTTGGGTGTCACGTTCGAACCCAAACCCAAAACATCTGCCTTAGAAATAGATTGCGCGTTTCGCGCACAAGTAACTTGAAGCCTTGAGCTTCTGGTAACTTAAATATATGTACCATGGTAGTATTCGTGCCAAGTTTCGTGCGTTAGGACGCACGGGAAGCCCTCGGCTGGTTGGCATCTTTGGGTTTGGGTGTCACCTTCGAACCCAAACCCAAAGGCAAAGGCATAGGACAGTTTCGTAGATTCTGTCCCGATGCCTTTGCAACCTCGCTTGCTAACTCATATTACAATGAATATTCAACATTCAAGCGTTGGATACCCCACGCCAACGGGAAGCGCTCGGCTGATTTGTTATTTGGGTATGCGCACCCAAATGACAAAAAACGCATCTTTGAAACTCGTTAGTTTCAAAGATGCGTGGCCGATGCCTTCGTGCTTATGTGTGTTAATCCATATGAAATATTCCATGGAATAAATGTGAATATCCCGCACAAACGGGAAGCGCTCGGCCGTTTTGTAAAATTAGGGTGCACCCAAAATACAAAACGCATCTTTGAAACTCGGAAGTTTCAAAGATGCTTGCCGGTCGCGTGCAGCGGTAAAAGGCAAGTCAAAGGGTTTAGAATCTAGAAGAAGTACAGGGGCCTTTTTTTCAAGCAGGACACGCCGTGAGTGTCTATTACAACGGCGCCCACCATTATCACAAGCGAGACAAACCTTCTTAAAGCTTTTTGGAGGCTTCCTCATGATGGCACCAGCGGGAACGAGAGCGTTTGACCTGTGTGCACATTATTTGAACACGAGTCGTGAAAAGGACCACCGGTCATAGCCGGATGACATCAAGAAAACTTATTCTAAATTAACGATGAAACGGGTTATTCTAAGATTAAGAAAACTTATTCTATATTAATTATTTTTCCGTCATGGATGCATGCACCGGTCATAGCCGGATGACATCAAGAAAACTTATTCTTCGCTACGTCCGGGAACGCTTTGCGAGCCGAAAGGACGAGCAGCACGCCCTTAAGGAAGCCCTCAAAGCCATGGAAAAGGCGGTGGACAAATACCACGAGGAGGTGGAGGGGTCGTCCCACGTCTTTGGTCGGCTCCTTCGGTTTGTCCGGCAAGTCAGAGAGGTTCGGGTGTTGGAGCCAGTGCGCTACGCCATGGAGATGGTGCGTCTGGGCACGGTGGCGGGCGGGAGTGAGGAGCCGGTGTTGTCGGACCACTCCCTGCTGTCGGAAGTGGCCAGACACTGCTTCGGCTCACTGAGCTCCGAGTACCGCGAGCTTTCTTCGGTGTTGAAGGAAGCCCGGGACGGTAAGAGCCTCACCCTGGACGTGATAGTGGTCCCCTTAGCGCGGCTAGTGATGCCCGACAAAGGGGAGATGGCGTCGATTGGTCCGTTCCTGCGTCGCGTGCGTCAGAGTCAGGACAGACAGTCTCGCACGGTCCGCGAGTTCTGGGATGGAGTGCACCTCGCGCACGACATCGTGAGTATGGTGGCTATCCACGAGCTCACCACTCCTGTGCCAGAGGAGGAGCTGTTGGACATATTCTTTACTGGGCTGATACCAGAGGTATGAGCCGAAAGGCAAGGGGTCCGAAGAGGACGAGGACCCTACCTCTGTCCTCGGGATAGTGGATCGCGCCACGGATGGACCCAGGGACTCTGAGCCGAAAGGCAAGAGATCCGAAGAGGACGAGGATCCTACCTCTGTCCAATCCCGCGTCTTGGAATTGCCCGAAAACACCCGAAACAGGGCCAAAACGGCGATTTTTTCGTGATTTCAAAACCTGGCATACCCTGATCTGCGGTAAGTAATATCAATCCCGGCCCAATTGATGCGTCGCGCAGTGTCCGTAATAGCATTTTAAATAATGTCCATGCGATATACGGCGCTAGGTCACCCAATGGGATGGGTACTAGTATGCTACGTGTGTATACATGCACGTAAGCTGTCGTCAGCGAGGTCCTAACACCTTCTCAACACTCATAAATGCACCCCCGATACAACACAGGACCCGGTGGATGCTGTTCGTAGCCCGCAATATCATTTTGAATCATGGCCATGGGATGTACGGCGCTAGGGCACCCATTGAAATGATTACTCGCATGTTATTTGCGTATACGTACTCGTACTACATCTAGCAGTCCCTGGCATCTCGTACCCAACACTCAACCATGCACCTCCATTATCAATCGTGGCCCAACCGATGCGTCGCGTAGTCCGTGATAGCATTTTGACCATGTCCATGTGTATACGGTGTTATATACGGCGCTAGGGCACCCACTGGGGTGATTACTGGTATACGCTACGTGTGTACATCGCGTACACGTACACTCTCAGCGACACCAGCAGAGAAGCGAAGCGGGGGAAGGCAAGTAGACACTAGCGAGGCGACTTATAACAGCGGCGGCGACATCAGTGCCTTATGTGAGATGGGGTCTTGAGGAGTTTGAGTCGGAGGACAAGGACATATGCAGGACGAAGCGGAGTCTTACATTTCCGGGATCGTTGCACTCTTATTCTTATAAGACTCCAGACATTACCATCTTCAGGAAGTTTCATGCAGAAGAGAGATGAATGGAGCTCCTCGAGAGGTTCATAGCGTGTTTCGCCGCGGCTATATATGACAGATGCCCGCTTCGGGGCACTACCCACTTTATCATGAAGGCTATCAATGTTGTGATTTAGCATTATTTTACTATGGCCATCTGTGGAATAAAGGCCCGGTTCCTTCGCAGGTAAACTGCGTGCACTAACTAATTCAGAACGCAAAGAAAAAATCCCAGTTCGATTGGAAGCAGCACCTCCCCAATCGCTGATGCTAACCAATTGGGCGCCAATGACGCAACCGATCATCCAGGTTGCGGGGAGGCTTTTCCGTACACCATACATGCCGTAGTAGCTTTAATCTATTTTGAATATTTACTCCGGGATTTCTAAAGACATTTCATAATCGAAGTGGTGGAATTTTCTGGAGATGGCGCACTGAGCAGTGAGGTGCCCAATGTCAAAAGGGCGGCATAACGGTAGAACATTGCATGCCGTCACCGCCTCTGAAGATAATATGCATGATCGTATCTCTCGATGATGTATCAGACCCAGCACACACGTATTCAATATAATGATGGTACGGGATGCAGTCTCTCGTAGCAATAGGTTGTTATGCGCTCCTAGCTTCAAAAGATTGTCGTTGATATGGCGTCTTCCATGCTTCCATTATGCTATACATGTAGAGGGCACCCCAACCAGCCAGAGCAACGCACAGAACTTCGACCTTGTAAAACGCAGAGGCATAGATTGGCAATGCAAGCAAGCCTACAATCGCCATCATGGCCAGCCTGCACAATTCCCATTGGCACCGGGAGGATCTGTTATCAGCTTGAGTGTGCCCGTAGAACATCATATTGGCACAAGCTTGCTAATCTGCGCTTGTTGAAGCAAAGTCGATATCATGGTTTAACAAAAAAGATCGCCTGCGTGCAGAAGGTGGAGGTTTCGAAGTAGAGATCTATGCCAATTAGGCTGCCGAAGGACTGCGGTTGAGCGCCGGTGGTCGTCCATGTGGGAAAGTAAATGTGAATTGTGAATTTCTAAGAACGGAGTCCTTGCGCGGAGGGCGACCTACCATGGCAACATGATGACCACATGGAACCCCAAGATCCAGTGCAGTCCCAAAAAGTATGTGCTCGAAAGAATTGATGCCATTGCCCAACCCACGGCTGGATGGAGGGTGCGCGGCAATAATCCCACGGGCACCAGCAAGCCAATCAGCATGGCTGCACCAAGCATCACCCGGTACAGCCTTGGGCGCTCCCCGGCTTTGCTGTGAACCGCCTGTACCCTCCCCACCAAATACACGCCGTGTCACGAAGATATGACCGCCGCTTCAACAAATATGGACTGCCCACCCACCATCTTGATGGAGTCACCTAGTGAGCCATCTTTCTAAAAGAAGCTTTGCTACAAAGAACACACGAACGTCGGAAATGTGGCATTCCGTAGTACTGTAAAGGGCCAATTTCGGGTACATTCTCACATCGTCATTTCTTCATAGCGCATCGGAAAGGCCGCTCAGCAGCATGCACACTACAAGAAGGGTAGCACACAGAATTCTGCAACGATATTGGGAACATGGCATCCGGCCTCATATTCTGATGGTATATGGATCGGCCGCATCCCTCCCAACGTTCTCATCAGTCGTAGTAGCAGTCTCGTAGAGCTGAAATCAGCATACTATAAGGCCACCGGTTAGTAAATTTGGCCTTCGAAGGGCACAGACCGCCTCACAATGTGATGATGCGCCCTATGGCCAGATCATACTACCATTGGGGTGAGGATGCACACCTTTATGATATCTGCGTATGGGATATAGGGTCTTGGAAAATGTGGGGCCATTGAGGTCTTAAAAAATAATGGTAGTCATCAGCCCGGAACGTCGAGGCAAATGAACAATTAATAACGAGGGTATGCAAACTCGAGGAGCGTGAACAACCAGGAGCTTAAGCATCCTTGCTTTGCATTCGGGAAGTCACCTGCTGGAGGCGCCGGCACCACCCGGCTCTTGTAGCGCGAAGAAAGCCCCCCAAAAGGACGAGTACGGCCGCTGCCAGCATCCACGCAGTGGGCTCCTCAACGTTCCCGCCAACTGCACGGCGGCGGTGCTCGTGCCACACCATAGGGGATGCCGAAAATGGCCAACTCCACCACCGCCTGTCCCCCCCTCATTGTCACGGCCAGTTGACAATCAATCCCTCGGGCCATGCACTTTGCCGCGCCGTATGTGCAATCAGCGCTGTCCACCGATTCTCGCGCGCCGTCTCAGCAGCATTGCTGACGCGATGCGTTCACCACTCAAAGGGCTTTGAATGCTTCCAAACCAAAGAGGAATCGCCTAAACACGCTGTGCAGATTGAGGAAGTTGATGGTAGGGGAACTGGGTTGGACTATGCGACAATGGCGAAGTGAATTACCTCAGCATGCGCACGGGGGCGCATGCTCCGAAGACGAGCAACTCACCCGAGTCCCTCCATCATGAAGATCCACTCCTCACCCGAGTCCCTCCATCACGAAGATCCACTCCTCACCCGAGTC